>VOMN01118170.1:0-37933 GCA_014899125.1 Orchestia grillus | reverse complement strand
CCTAGCTCTCTCTCCCCTCCATCGTGTCGTGTTAGCCGGCTGTCATATCGAGCCTCAGCTGCAATTCACTTTCGGCTCTCCATTACCTTCATTTCTTTCAATCTAAATTCAAATCAAGATTTGATCCCGCGTTTACCCTTGTCTTCTATGAGTAAAAAGAATCTGTCTATTTTATGCTATTTCTCCGGTGGGAGGAAAAAGAAACATTTTATCGTCGAATTATGGCAAGCTTGTTAGAAATTGTTCAAGCAGTACGTTTGTTGATAGTAAGCATTGCATGATCCATTTCATTTGTACAATTGAATTTTACGATTACAACCAAGGACGTTATTACAGAATTCGGTGACATGAATACTTTAATTCTTCAGAGCGTTTTCATGCATAATTGAGGCATTTCACTTCAGAAATGGACGATTGACTTGGTCGTTGTGAATGGCCTGAACTGGTGTCCCGTCGCACTCGAGTGCGTTTAGATGAAAAGAAGCGGGGAGACGCGAAGACAAGTCCGAAATTCTGCGGCGCTGCTGAGACTCAGAGGTGCATCCGAGACTTCGGTCTACTTTCAAGGTCTGCAATGGAGAGACCATTTAGTACTTTGATGCTATCGAGAAATTCTGAAAGTGGATTTTCACCATTTCATCATTCGTATAGTCAAGCAAATAACCGACCGCAAAGTTTATGCATTAGCTGAGTATAGCAGCTATTTAGTTTTCATTCAATTAGTTTAAAATCAATTATGGAGACTTTTGAACTATATTTATATATATAGATAAATAATTTCAATACATTGTTTTTACAATATAGCCATAATATAATATTCAGTCAAAAGTATCAACACGATCAACATTCAATTCAAGCGGAGTTCATGTGGAATGCGTTTGAATGGAAATCTATTGAACATTTAATTTTGAAGTTAAGACTGATTTTGTGTTATGTTGTTGCAAAAATACTGGAAGATCTAAGTGTTGTATTTGGAGATGCTGTTTTAGCACAGGATTTTCATTATATTTTGAGCGAATTTTGGCGTACCTGATGATTAATGAGACCTCTTTAATAACTTGAAACTGATTTCAAACAGAAAATATTCTTGAAGCCCTTGAGCTCCTAAGCGTGAAGAAAAAAAACTTTTGCTACGATTCTCTACAGGAGTTAAAATTTGGTCATAGTGCCTTCAAAATTGCAGCCAACATAATCATAGCACATGGGGTGAGGTGTCCACAAGTGATCGGTCTGTACAGAGACAGCTTCAAAAATTCGGTGATGAGAACATTGAAGATGAAGACGGCAGAGGAGAATCGTACAGTCTTGACAATGAACAATTTAAATAAATTGTCGAAAAAATCTGCTTCAAGGTTCCAGAGAAATGTCTCGGACTCTTGGTGTCAGTACTGCGAGTTTCATACCTATTCTGGACGATGCCATCGGTGAACAGGCGTAGCCCAGTTCTGCGCCACGATAATACACGGCACACGTTTGCAGAAACTTGAAAACTTGAAATAAGAAATTCTACTGCATTCTCCATATTCTCCCGATCTTTCGCTTACTGACCACCGTTTATTATGGCACCGATGCACATTTTTAAATGGTAGAACTTTCATGTTCAGGCCATACATAGAATCGGCTATCAAAGATTTTGTCACATCACAACCAATAAGTTTTTATTAACGAGAAATAAATAATCCTGTTGATCGATGGAGGGGTTCCAAAGCGTCTCAGCGCTTTCGTTACCTTACAACGCACTCGTTCCACTAGGAAGTTTCTTGTACAATGTGCACTCTTTTGAGAGCTCAGTTCATTTGGTGAAAATTTCGTTACTGAGAAGAACGCGGAGAGATATGCGCTGGTTTCGTGAATCTCAGGTGGGGGTTCAAAAAACTCCAATCAAACTGTGATGAAATCTCCATCATACGATGGCCAGTAAAAATCTCAAGTGAACTTTCGATAAATCAATGCGTTGGTGTGTTGCACTCTTTAAGTTAACTGTTTTATTTGGTAATTATCAAGTTATAGTTCAGTCTATAGTTTCATTGCTTAGTATTAGTAATTTTTATTTGCGATACGGGGCCGTAAAGTAGGGGCAGTTTTTCTATTTTATTATTTATTTTATGAACTTGAATTTTAAATCTGGAGAGCGGAAATCTAAAATATAGTTAGAATTTATCTGCTATCAAGAAAATTTTTTGCTTTTTTCTTGGAATTGAGTCTGTAGTGGGCCTTGCAATTACGCCATGAATGAAGTCAAGCGCATTTTACGATTCACTCTTCATTTTTGGAGAGGCAATTTGCTACGTGTGAACTGCAAATAGAAGCGGCGGCGCAGCTGCTCCCAAGTGTTTCTCCGACAATTTGATCCAGGCTTTAGAGAAGGAGCGAGCAGGAGAGAGAGAGAAGGGGGAGAGAGACCTCGGGTGTGGAGGTGTGGGCTGCTTGGAGTTGCCTCTGCNGTACACCTCGCTATTGCTCCTGTTCTGGTTTGAGCGAACTGATAGACCGCGCTATTTTTATTTCCGTTCGCTTCGAAGGAAGGCATTGCGTGTGTTGTTTCTCCCATCCTGCTGCCGTTGATGGAGAGAACATTTACACCCGAGATATTTCGCCTGTCCTGCCAGCTCAAAAGAAGGATGAGACCCTTTGCTTTTTCTTGATGATTTCAAAAAGATAGTATTACTTTTAAGCATTACTCATGGTTAAGAAAAATGACTCTCATATATCTTATATTTAGTTAATTCAATAACATCATTGACCAAGACAAAAAACAATCATTTTTCATCGAAAAAACTTGAAAGTATTTTGAATAAAAGATGCAAGTTTCAAAGGAACGAGTACAGATTCTAGCGTACTGTTGTTCGATAAAAAAAGTTGGCACTTATTTGGGTGGTGCATTAGTTCTGAATATTATCTTATAGCTCTAATCTGAAGTCACGCTATAATTTCTGTTACAACACGAGCTCATAATTTTGCAGAGTAAGTAACATCACTGGAGGTAAGCAAATGACCTTCGTAATGGCCTTTGTCGTTTCGATATGTCACCTGATTTAGAAACCAAAGCAAAATACGGGTCAGTTCTATTCATGCATATGGGACTTTGGTGCCCAGTAACCCATCTAATATGCTCCAGTTCAGTTTTACGGAAAATGCTTAACTGGGCATCTTCTCGTAAATTTTGTCAAAAACTTCGTTTCTATAACATCACCTTAATTTTTCGGAGAAATATAGTAAAAGTTATCTCGACTAACTCGTCTTGAGAGCTCGGGGATTTAATTTCACCTGGTCAGTTTGGTATGAAATATTTTTTATTACGCATAGACGCATACTTCCCGTACTTTTATGTAAGCTTCATTGTTTGGGGCACAACTGACGCTAAATTTGTTTACGATCATTTATATTTTTAAGTGTGTATCCTTTAAATAAGGACAGGTCAAGTTTTGACATTCTTGCAAGTTCACTTTATTTACCAAAAAGGCAACTTCAACTTGAAAAGAAGAGATGTGACGCAGTATGAAATAGATGAAGTGTTCATAATTTTTATTGAAGGTACTCGCTAGTCAATCGTAAAGAGAAATTAAAATTTTCTTTTTACCGGTTTGTGAAAATTGTTCTGTCAAATTTCTCTTACTTCACAATTATTGTGGCAAAATTCAGAAAATTAGTGACTAAAATCCGTCAGTACCATTGCTCTGAGTGTATCACTAGCTGGGGTGGGTGAGGGTACTGACGTCTGGCACTGCAGTAAAGAAAATTTCCCGTAGGTGTTCTAAGTAGGAATATGTTATTTCAATAATAATACCCAACTAATGTAGCTGTATAGTTCATCTCCCATTAATATTTGCGTTCTTCGTCAACAAACAGAGCCCTTACTGAAACAATTTGGAAAAAAATGAGCTTGACAATGCCGTTGCAATGAAATGAATTCGACTAGAATGGGAACATTTCTCTGGATATTACTAAGAAATAAGGGAGGCGAGCGAATATCGCATTAGCCCTCACTATCAAAATGCTAATGTGAGAACTTGGAGCTTTTGGAGAAGAACGAATATTTCACAAGGCGACGTCGCAATTGCGAGGGGGGCTGTGAAGCCCTTCTGAAGAAATTTGAGCAGCATTTTAATGGACGTATTTCTATTACAGAACTACCATCGTCTTATGTTCTACATCTAGCAGCTGACCGGGTACTACTTCCAGCCATGTAGGCATAATCCCGTGAAGCATGGGTACACCCGCACATGATAGGGCTCGTGATGGAGGTCAAGTCTATTTTCTTTAACTTTATGCTACTGTAAAATTTGTCGAATTTAAATCGTATCCCTTTCCCATTAATGGCTATTACGTCTGGACGTGCGATTCGTGCAATTTTAATGAAAGAAACGGCGTTTTTAGGGAATTATTCTTGATAAATACTTGAAAATATATTTATTTACACTTGTTAATACAGAACGGATTTTATCTCCCTTTCTAGAAAATAATATTAGAGTTCCTCTAAATCGACGATAAATCTTTTAACAAAATTGATGAATGCAGTTGGCTGCGAGCTCGATATGAAGACTTAATATCGAGAATACAGTCTTCATATTTGAAGATTTTGTTAAGCCCATTAGTTGCTCCAAAGGGATCCCTGACGTATATTTTATTGGGTCGTTAATGTTCATATTAACGATCAAACTTGAAGAAAGAGCCTGACTCTCATTTTATCGATGACGAGCCACGCATGTGCGGCCGTTATGTGCGAGCGCTCGGAAACTTCATTTAGGAGAGAGGGCGAACTCTGCTCCCTGACTTGGCCATCATTTTACAACTTTGCGCTGCCGCCATTATGGTTTTCACGTTACTCGTGTGCTCTTATAACTAGCGACAAATCAGTCTATTTGTTGTTGCTTCGTGAGGAGGATCACTGCGTGATAGTTTTATTTTAATATGAAAATTAACAATGGCAGTAGCCTGAGCATGACGCATTTCTATTCTAAATAGAAATCATCTATTCTAAGCTGATATCATTAGAGTGTCAGAGTAGTTACAATTTT
Source organism: Orchestia grillus (assembly GCA_014899125.1). Taxonomy (NCBI): domain Eukaryota; kingdom Metazoa; phylum Arthropoda; class Malacostraca; order Amphipoda; family Talitridae; genus Orchestia; species Orchestia grillus. The sequence continues at coordinate 32,915 of VOMN01118170.1, read as the reverse complement.
GTGATCTCTGAGTTAGAAATGAGAAAACGGGGCTTCCATCCGTAGTTTGGACCCAATAACAGATTTTAAAGTGCTGGTGAAAATGCTTAGAATTATCTCTAGTTCTTCACAATGAGCCGTCCAAACAACCATAACTGACACAGGCTCTCGACTTGCGAGATGTGGTCTAGTACAACGTGAGGGTAGGATAATTTGTCAATAAGTATCATATAATATTAACACAGGACCAGCCCCTCCATCGAGCGAGCGGTTAGCCACCACTTCAAGGTATGCTGTAGTAAAAGACTAAGAAATCTTATTTTCGTTCTCGCTCTTCGCATCGAATTTTGAGTTATGAAAGAGTAAGTGAATAAGCCCGACAACTTGTCAGTTTGTGGTGAGTGAAAAAAAAGACACTGAAGTGAATGAAATATTTGTACCAGTATCAGTAAAGTTTTGACTTTTTCTGTTGATCAAGGAGTAATTATTGGTGATGCTATACTATGTATGTTGGAATCATAATTCACGAACACAAATAGTAGCAACTTGATACGCCTTATATACAGCTGGTTGAATCGAATGAGTCACAAGTTTTGAAGCATTGTTGGGCTTCATTTTCGGTTCATCTTCTGAACTTCAAATTTTCTATTCATTATGGTGGTTTTAGTTGCACCGAAATAATGGATAAACTCAAAAATTCTACGTAAAGGAAAAATAACATTTATATTAGGCAACCGTTTTATGTATATACTCGTTGTGAATGGTTATTATTGTTTCGAAAACGTATATTTACGCGTTTCCCACTTTTAGATGAACCGTATTAGCTCAATTGAAGTTAGGCTTGTAATGGCGGTGATAAATTTCATCAGATGATTCATTTCTCGTACTTTTACGCATCTTTATATATATTCATTTGTCGTATATTTAAGTAATTAGTTGATCTTTCTTCAAACTCATCTTTTAGGGTTCTGGAAACGTAAAAAATCGTCATTACACATTTTCCCATATAAGGTAACTTGTGGGGTCCGTTGTACATTAGGGGTCTATAATTTTGAGAACATAAATGCCGAATAAGGTTTGATGAAACATGGCAAGCAATAATTTGTGTATATTTATTAATGCAAAATTATGAAACGCATTTGTTCCTGGACTAAACTCGTTAAAACTATGTTGAATGTAACCTTCAAAATTTGGCTTGGTGTCTGAACGTATTCACTTTTTTTAGTTGTATGAGGTAATCTAAACTGGCATCCTGGCTTTACTCATAATTTGTTTGTGAGAGACTTAGGCTGTGAGGGTAAATATTCCTTCAATTTGATCTCGCATAAATAGGGCGTGTAGCTACGTAAGTATTCAAGTCGATCGTTTTTATGAAATTCTTTAGGAGCCGCGTGACTTGATTAATATTGCAACCTATGAGCTTGGTTTTACCATCAAGTTGAAATAATGAGCTTGACGCAACAATGTACCTCCCGAATCCGAGTCAATCAGAAAAAGTACAGCTTAAGGTTGGGAGCGTCGTGTGAAAGACTACAGGAAATAAAGGTTGGAAGGAAGTCTTCAAAGCTTTAACTCAGTCGATTTCATGTTTAGGGGCCTGTGTTTTGAGGGGAGGCACTCGGGGATAGAATGCTCAGCTTCGAATATTTACCTTGGGGACTGGAGAAGCGATAGCCAGGTTCTGAGAACAGAAGAATAGCATGAAACATACACCTTTGTAGTACTCAGAATTGTGGGGAGAATGAGATCAACTCTAACAGGCCTGTGGTGGTCTTACCCAGGTTCACTCACCTTCTGAATTTCATATTTGTAGCAGGACTGTTGATGGTTATTGATGGGGGGACGAGATACATTTTTCGGATAATGGGAATTGTACGATGAGATGAGATACATACCTGCTTTGATGAGAGTAACTGTGACTATTATATATACCTTTTCATAATGAATGTTACAGTTATATGACTAGATATAATGCTTGAATGCTTGGAATATTATCAAAACACATGAATATACATTTCTCTGGCTAAATCATGTTTCCTCTGACATTTTCTCTGTTTACCTCTGAATATTTGGGGCCCCTTCACAACAGGAGTGCCTTGGTTGTGCATGCTGAGCTCAGCCAGTCTGGATTAGTTTAGTCAGTCTCCAGCTGCGGTCCAATGGCAGTACACCATTCGCTATGTTGCCTATAGATACGTCCAGAATTTTCGAAACAATTCTCTCCCGTTTCATTCGTTGATGCGAGCTTCACGACCAATTCTGCTCCGTTATAGTCTGTCGATGCAATCGTCAGCTGTATTTCATAAGTAGTTGGAGCAGCAGAAAGTATCCCGGAAAAGCCCCTCTTACACGCACGTGTACTGCATAAATTTATGTATTGTATAACGTTGCCTCGAAGTCGCTGATTATTCTTGACTCGAGCGAGCCAGCGAGGCGACTCGCTTCCTTCGCCCCCTCGGAGGATCCTCTTTTACTGAACTCCAGTGAAATTAAGATATATAAGATCTGCATATTCATGAGCCCATTGAAGCTAATTATGCAAAGAAGAAAAGATAATATGAGCTATCTACTGCGTGTGACCATCTGGTACTCGAGCACAGGCGCCGCGTAATGGACAAGACAGAGCGCTGTTGCTTCATGCAAAGAAGTAGCGTGATGTGAGAGCTGTTGTCTCTGAAAGCGTCCACAACTTAATTATTCAGCCGAGGAAGACGCAGTATAGCTTGCGCACTTGATCTTCCTCTCGGTATTCTTTTATGCCTGCCACTAATTTGTGGCACAAGGAGAATGCACAAACATGGTTCCGAGGCTTCTTTGTCCCTTTCTTCGGTATGACCCCTATATGAGTCGCGCTATCGTCGTAAATTTTAGCTGACAGTTTTGTTTTAAATGGTGCGGTATTTTCAACGGACATTCGATAGAATTTTATGTACATTTGGGCAACTAGGAAACACTCGCTCGTTCTATTACGTTCCTTACCACGTTTCAGAACTTTGGACTAAGCAGGCAGTCGTATGTGTATTATTTTCTAGAAGTGCGTTAATCCTATTTTCTCTGTCACAGCTTCCGACACCTGCACCGGAGTCTACGAAGTGTAGTTTGTGAAGAAAACTGCCTGAGCTGAACACAATTCTCGCTCCGTCGAGCTGCACTTGTGGCATCTTGCATTAAACATCTCGTGACTTATTCATATCTTTGAGACTATCCTCCTTCTGTTTTGTCTACTAAATTTGCATTCGCTGTTATTCATCATTAAAGCGTGCTTTTGGTGTCTTCACTCGAACGACGTTCCCGACCTAGACTCAACCTGCCTCATTTTGGAACTAAATTTGACGGATATCCATCTCATAATTTTTTTGTTCTTCGCAGAAAAGAAGGGCTAATGGAACTGATCATCTACGTCAGAATCTCGTTTTAACGAGAATTGCCTCATCAAATCAGGAATGTTCTTCTTTCACCTGGAAATTTATTTTACAAAATTCGAGTAATGGCACCATTGAGCTGAATGAGACTGTTATTCTCGATGATGACGTCACGGGAGTTTGAGCTCCCTTCTGAGTTGGCAGTGATTTAGGTCGAGTTTTGCTTACTGCTTTGATTGTTGCAATGAATTTTCTGAATAGCCATTTAAACTAAATGTCCCATAATCAATATTGACTTTTAAAGAAGATTTGCAATTAACGTAAATGCGCTGTGTTTGAACTTTTTCCCCATTTCTCCGTAATGATCGTGTTAGCTCGAGTTCAGATATCAGTGCTTGCAGGCAGGACAATTCCATTGTGCCTACGCACAAAAAGATTTCAATTAGATAATTAGAAAATTTCAGGATCATTCGCTTCCAGGCTTAGAAGTAACTTGATTAGATATAATTTTCTTAACATTGCTTGTAAATTTTGCAAGAGCATCGAATTTAAAGCCCAATTACGAATACTTAATACAGTTAGTTGTAGTTTTATAATTAAACGGCATTTGGCTTCCAAAAAATAAGAAACTAATCGCGTAATTCATTTTTATCTTTTAAGTGTGCAGCTTAAGACAAAGGTGATGTTTGATATTCTATGATTTTTCATTTCCTATCTCGGAACATAGTGACAAATTAGAACATAGCAGGAAGAGAAGCACGGCCTAGAATTAGAACTAAATCGTCTCTTGGAGCTCATAAGTTTGAAGATCTCCCTAGGGAAGTTTATGCTTCATCATTTGCATTGGGTGAACGAGAATGGCATTTCCCAAGAGTTCCACAATATTTTCCTGTAATTTCTCGAGAGACTGTCTTGAAGTTCGGTCTTAAAATTTACGCCTGTTTTTTGACCAAATTATTCGTTTTAGCACCGTTTTTAGGAACATTCGTCTTTCAAGAGGATGAGCCACAATCACAATTCTCGCCCCCTCTAAATCTCTCACTGCGAAGTCTTTTCCCAAGATCCCGCTTCATTTGTTCTTGGAATTAATTGACGGTGATGACGCGCTGAAATGGTCGCAAAACACACAAAGCTGCCCAAGTCAGCGCCCCCACTAGAATGGCTGATGTTTAAATTTCAAAGCAATTTATAGGAGCGACTTAAGCTTGATGAATGTGTTCTTCAAGCACGCGGCCTGACAAACGTCTTGCCTCGGCCCAGATCTTGACAAACGACTGCAATATTGCTCAGCTCGAACAAACACTCTCCAAATGCGCCTGATTCACCCACTAAAAATCAGAAGTTTTTCTGACTAATTTCATTGTTTAGACCGTACTGTGGACCTGATGGATGAGTCTTCTGACTAGTCTTAAGTGGCAAATTAGAGAGGCGGGAGCTCTTCCTGTATGCCTCCGAGTCAATTTTTTGTGGACTGATCGAGAGCAACTCCGATGATGCTCTTTGTAGAGATGAGATGCAAGTTCAATGGAATGCTTTTTGTAAAGATTCACGACGAATGCACTTCCACTTGATTTTGCGTTTTTCATTGCTCGTAAATAGAAAAAGTCAGAATTTTGAGCTCCTTGATGCACATTTCGTATAATTTTTGAAGGAGGGACCGACATTTGAATTTTTGAAGTTCATACTGTACAGTTTTTCTTCATGAAATGTATTTTCAAGCAAAATTTTGTGGTGAAACTGTGAATAGGTTAACTCTAGTATACTCGAATTCACCTGGGTAAAATTCTTCTGCCGATTTCACCATGGTAACGACGTAATGTCATAAGTTTATCTTGTAAATTCATCATAACTGTTCTTTATTTTTATTTCTCTGCAGCGCATATTTACACAGAAATTCAGGTCTGAAGCAGAACTCAAGACTTGTCTTGTAGCGCCGCTCCGGCTGTAGGCACACAGGGACCAGCTCACGGGAGCTCGTGAAGTTGTGGCTGGGCAAATCCAGCGCTGGGCTGCTGGGCGAGGCGTCCGTTTGATGCACGAAGACCTTGTTACCCGACGTTAATCTGGCGTTTATTTTGGCGCCAGTAATCTCATAATGGAGTCGGAGCCGTGCCAATTATGCACCCCCGAGTGCATTATTAAAATTACCGCGAGCATGATTGTTGCAATAGCACCGTGATTTGCGTCGTAGCCTCTTGTTGCACGAGCCTCCAGGACACAACAACCAGAGTGTGCTTTCTTCAAGGGCTTCTTCTCGTTAAACGAGTTGCTTTTGGATTAATCTGAGCTCCCGTAAATAAATAATCTTTCATCTCGTATGCCTTTTTAAAACTGTGATGTGACTGTTGTTCTTCCAGTGGTTTTCTACTGCATGTTTACATGCCAATTGCAACGATATGATCAGGTGTAAATTTTGGGTTTGTTATTGAATGAATGCAGCGCTCTACAGCGATGTAGAAATTTTTTAGGTCGCTGTTGGGTTGGGCATGGCGGGATGCTGCTGTTATAATTCTCTTTTCGTTTTCCTGACGTGATCTCTACACAAGCCTGTCGCAGACTCGACAGTGGTTTGTGCGTGTATCTCATTAGGTGTGATTTACATACATGAGAATTTCTCTCCTCTATCATTTGTTGCCATACATTCAGATGTCGGTAGCGCTATGCAGCAGATGTGTTTCACGAATATGTTCGGTAGTTTCTGTATCTCAACACATTCAGCAGTTTCTGTATCACGACGCATTCAGCAGTTTCTGTTACGCAACGCGTTCAGCAGTTTCTGTAACGCAACGTGCTTATTGGTTTGTGCAGAGATGCCGTCTTTTAGAACTGATTTAGAGATATTTTACATTCATTTTCAACCACAAAGCTTCAATGAGAATTTTTTTTCGTAACTCAGCTGGCGATTTGTAAACAAACTCGAGTGTTCACCAACTTTTGGGAAGGGGTGACGTTGGCATCGTATATTCGTGAAGGTACCTCGTTTGACTGTTTCTTAAGTTGAATTATCAGTGAACCAAAATCTGTCTGCTATCTGTTTAGCTTAAATGTAGCATAGTAATTCAATTTAGAATTTTACAAAGATCACTGAATGTGGAAAATGAATCCATTGATAGAATTTTTTCATCCCAATCGCATGACCAGTGGCCAGATATCTGTTGAAGTTTCAACGAAAAGTCACGTTCAACCAGCATTCAGGAGCGTAAACTAGGGAGTAGGGAGTAAACTTCTTTCAGAATATACTTTCAAAATACACTAGCCCCAGCGTATAAACACCTTGACGAAACACGAATACCCTGACGCCTTCCTGAATACTACACGCCATCATGCCACGAGAACTGATAAAAAAATAGTTCCATGTCACGGGTAGCTCCCTACAATCATTTTAACGCTAAATTTCTTTTCGTAATGTACGTCCATGGTGAATTTTGCCTCTAATTACGTTACCATTATCCCTGAATATCAACGTGAGCTGAATCTGACAAGGTGTCAGGTTGCGTTGTAAGCGCAGCAAGCAGCACACGCCGAACTGTGCACGTCTAATGAACAGCGACCCCATTACCCAGGCTGATAAGCGTTAGCCACGTTGTTTATAGGCTCCTCTAATCTCAGCGCCGACGCTCCATTGCACACACATCCAGTAATTTCTTCACGCGCGATACCATCACCTGCTGCTTTGAGTGTGGCTCTGATGCTGGGATATTCTAAATACTTCCCTGCGTGTTACAGTCCGTCCAAAGGTGTCGAGTCTGCCCAGACTCTAAAGCGGTCTTTAAAAATATACATGTTAGAATGCAGAAGCCTGCCCATAGGTGCAGAGTCTTACGTTTTAAAAACCTTAGCAAATAAATAGTATAGTCAGTACTGCAATTTTTGATTATCATTACATCACGAGAAATTGTCGGAGTTTGATTTGATAAAAGTGAACGCAAAATGTCGGATGTAAACAGATCCGATGACGAGTTTTCATTTTACTTTCTCCGTCTCTCGTAAGAGTGAGTTATCGTTGATTTGTCCACCCTCGTGCACGAATGTTGTTCGTTTTTTTTTACCTGCCAATCTTTCTGTTCAAATCGCTTGTGTTGATCTGCTTACTGATTGTAGCTTGCTGTGCCGTCCAACACGGACTCATTACACATTTATTGTGCCGCTTGAATAAAGCTATTTAAGTTTTCCCTGAAAATTCCCTGCTGCGGAGAAGGAGGGTGATGTAACTCATAGTATAATAACTGCAAATAAAGACAATAGTGATGACGCTGACTGTTATAATGATATCAATGAGATGATGAAAGTCATGAAATGATTTTATCATTTTAATGATGATACTCGTTAAATTTTTTTAAAAACAAGTAGCCTAGAGAATACACAGCAATTAAGTAGTTGATCCTCTTCATTTGTCGATACTTACATGGGCTTGAAGAATGAACATGTGGCTTTTACAAGGAAGTCCACAATCCCTGTCACGTCTATATTGAATCTCGAAATTTCATTTGCAATAATCCTGCGCTGTTAGTGATATGTGTAATCAAGTTAAATTAAAAGCCTCAACTGACTTTCAAAGTTTATTGCAATGGCATACATGGCCAAATAAAAGTATGATTAAGAAACAGTTTTTTAGAATTGATCATGCAGTTCGCTAATACGAGAAAGTATTTGTATTTATTATCCATGTTTCAACCCATAACGTTTAGTTTCCTCTTATTACAGATAAAAATATAGCACAGAAGTAAAGCATACAGTTAAGTTATGGTACGCTAGTATAACCTGAAGAAAAGCTCTGCTCGAATGGCTTTATATATAAAATCGCGTTGCGTGTCAGAGCTCCGAAAGCGTCCTGTAATGCAGGACTTCTGAGCGACAGGACGAGTCTCGCGTAATGTTGACCGCAATTGCAATTGCAACAATTAGATCATTCAGAGTTAATTAATCTGAATCATTCTAAAGATACCCATAATCCTTTATTGAATCAGACGTTACCGAGAGTCGTAATATTTTCGGAATATTTATTTTATTCCTATTCTTATGAGTTTGAAGCAGCCTACACAGTCCATATAGAGGCCGAAGACATTTCAACGCAGCCTCTGTAACTTTCTATTTCACTAAAGCTTCCATAGGTTCTTAGTTCAAGAGTGAAAGCACGAACCAGGCAGCGCGTTGAGTAGCTCGAGAGTGCGGCAGCAGTGTATGGCAAGCGTGTGAAATTGGCGCGTTGTAGCATGGAAAAAGAACTGCCACTTCCCACCTACTCACTCGATAGGTGCGAGTGCTAAGGGCTCCAATGTTATGTAGAGCATTGAAGAGAAAACGTTTTCATACTTTTTGAAGCAAAGCGGATTTACAAAGCTCATAATTATGCAGTTAAAAATTTGCTGTGGGAGGATCTTTGTTAGCACTTCGTTGTGGAATATCCAGGTGAAGCGAATGAAGACTTGATAGAGCTTGTTGGCTTAGCTGATCTGGTTGCATGCTCCGCGCCTGCTTCTCGGAACAATTAATTATGTCGCTCAGTGCGGTATAGATTTCCGCCTCTCACCTTTGTGCAGAGGGCTCTTTGATATCGGCCAATGGTGAAACGCGAATATTTTGTTCCTCCATCGTTGTCTTTTAGTGATAGCTGCACAACGACTGCTTGAATGTTGCATCGATTCAAGTAATTATGGAAGAGAAAGTGGAGGAATAGTGGACTTCATAGCTTTGAGCTTCCATTCTTGTCCAACAATGTCCAGGTTGTAATGCTCTACGGAATTGAATATTTTCAATGCTTTAAGTGCTAATCCATTTGATAGTTCAGAGTGCTCGAGTGTTTTTCACGTGTAGGAAGTAAAAGTTGCGCACCCCTGTATGTGTTCTATTTTCATTCTAATGACCGCACACAGGGCAGACGTCTCACAAGTATGTCGTTGATGAGAGTACGAAGATGGGTTTGTGAGTCCTTACATAGGCTCGAGCTCCATTTCCGTCTTTGTCCATGTTTGCTTCTTGTATGTAATTAATCGGTGATTTTAAATAGGATTCACATAGTTTAATACGTTACAGGTTGATGACTTAACTGTTTCTAAATACCATTTCGTTCAACTGAGACGAAGGTGGATTTTAAGTTTTAGCATCTCAGGCAAGAGTTGTGTTTAAAATTTCCCCTTTTAGGTGTCAAAATTTAATCTGTCAAAACGTTCATCACGTGCTTTCACTCCAAATCTCCATAAACAGCGTGGAAAGTTGCTCACTCCATGAGGCTTGAGGCTCTCCGTCTCGCTCATTGAGGTGCAGGTCTGCACTGACCTTCATTTTCTCTCAGGTACAAGAGCCTCTATTTTACCACAACTTTTTACCTTGGCCTTCCTTTACTGAGCTCTTAAGGCGGCCAGCAAAACTTGCAAATTCTGTTAATTTCAGCGACCGTCTTCACGCTCGACGGCACTTTGCGCTGCCCCTTTATTTTAGTTAACATTACACAGCATAAATCGTTGGGCTATAAATCAGTTGGTTGGAGTCCAAGCAAGATGAATGGCACTGGGATAATACGGCGCTGCAAGTTTCGAGCTAGGCGTCGTCAGCGAAATTGCTTGGGCCCCGACTCCTTGCCTGATTTTCGGGCACATGCTGGCACGGTTCCGTATCGCCGCGCTTATTTCCGGCAATCCTGCGTGTCTCATGAATAATATTAGGTTTCCTGCCTATTCCCTCGCGGATCATCGTCATGAAAAATTGGCATTAGCGACACTCGCGGTGTGATCGCAGCCATCTTTTCAGTATTTTAATACACCGAACTAATGCGTGAGTGAAAGCTTTGTCAATAGTCGTCGACCAATTATTTGGAATAGGCTTCAAAGTTACTTTCTATCAATTCACGTGGTGACAGGCGGTTAGTTTCAAATTTCATTACGATGCTCTGATGAAAGTGGAGATGAAATACCAAGTCGTAAAGACATGTTCTCTTCCCTGAGCTTGAGTGATATTTTCCCGTTATGACAGGCATTCTCAGAACGATATGTTTTTTACAGAAAAAAAGGAAAGAGGAGAAAATTCATTCGAATCTAGTTGACATAGAATATGATTTTTTTGTTTTTTATTTCTGACAGGATGCACTGACCGTTATTCCTTGCTTAGCCTGCTCCAACTTGTACACTTGATGTACACTTGATGTACACTTGATGTACACTTGATGTACACTGGTTGTACACTGGATGTACACTGGATGTACACTGGATGTACACTGGATGTACACTGTTTGTACACTGGATGTATGTACAATGGATGTACACTGGATGTACACTGGATGTACACTTGGTATAGTAAGTAATGTGGAGTGCACGCAATCTCCCTTTCCTAATGAATAAATGTTTGGAAACTGGTTGAAAGACGTGTTTCAATTTTTAAATTTGCTCAAAATTGCGTGATGCAAAATGAAATCGACCCATGAAATCACAAATCTCGATTTCAACATGTACGTGGCATTCGATACGAAAAGTACGGAATTTTGAAAGCTTCTAGAGTGACTGTATTTACAGTGCTTTTTCCTTCTAAAATTTGACGTGTTTATGGATTAGCTTTTGGTTCATTCTTGTATCCTGTGCGGAGCTGACCTACCTGGGGTCGGCGCAGCAGCATCGCAAGTGAGATAAATCAGCTCTAGTCGTGTCCTAAATGTTGTTCATTGTCCCCTTTGGGCCATTCATCTTCGTCCCGGGACCTCATAGAGAGTGAGCTAATGCAACCCGACCGGTGCTCTGCCAAATGCGGTGTCCAGCCAGTGACTATCGCGGCGCCTCATGTTCAGGGTGTTACGTTTTGTTCCTTAACTTTTTTACCTCGTTAATAAAAGCTTTTCTTGCTTTAAATTCCAAGGAAATGGTCAGAGTCTGACGGAAATTTTCGGGTCCTCCATCCCATCAACGCGCGCAACGTGATAGAGGACCTGAAAATTTTCGCGCGTTGCATGAGAGCTACAGTGTTAGGTGCGACTTTGCATGGCCTCTCACTATGACGCATCTGAACCCACGTTTCCTAGGTCTTCAGGTTGGCAGGAATGCAGGAATCAGCGGCAAAACGGAGTACACTGACCGTTGCTATTGATTTTTGCTGTTCAACTTTAAGTGCTACCGAAATTATAAATAATGCTAGGTAGTTTATGCCTTCACTTAAATACGTAAAAGAAATAATATGAATTCGTGTATACGTTTGAAAACGTTTGAAGTAACAGTGATTGTACGTGTGGGTGAATAATATCATAAATATACCGAGACTTTGAGACATCGTCGCTGACACTATTTTTGCATATTTATGTTGATATTCACCAAGAGAGAGTGCGTGAAGGTACATACAGTTATTTAACCAAAATAATTAAAAATGGATCTATACAACGGCTGTAGACACAACATTCATAATTGTTATCAATACTTTAGAAATAAACTCATAATTATCGATATCATTAGCGGCCTCATACATGCACGTCAGACAAAATTTGGTCGAATATGAAACCAGGCAGCATTCGTTAAGAGGTCGTATATTTAGAGCGACAATTTTTAGCTCGATGTACTTGTCTTCCTTTCAGCCCTATCTCATGCTCAATGGAGAGAGTAGTCGTGAACCCATTGAAAAATATCGATAATAAAATTATTTCCCTTCACATTTCCTTTCAAGATTCGCCAAATTAATGCGTTAATTTTGATATGATTTTGATGACTACATCCAGATTATACGCCTCTGCGTTGTCGGTAGCTCGGACAAAGCTGGTCTCAAATGCGAGTTTCGTGCGGTGAAAGCAGCTTCACGTCCTGTTTCTCCTGCATCTCCAGGTCCTTCCGACGGATTGAAGAGGATGCAATGCTGAAATTTGTCTTTGGTTCGACCGTTAATCTTGCACTCACTCTGCTCGAAAAACTTCACAGTTTTTCTCGGGCTGAAATCTTTCTGGTGCTGTCAGAGTTATGCAATTTGCTCAGCATGGCACACGGAATGTAATAAAAATCATCCCTCCCGAGCGAGTCATGGCTTATCGAATTTTTTTCCATTTTATTATCTTATGCGCGAGGCACTGATGTGGCCAGCGCTGAAGCCTCTCGTTTCGCGCTCTCTTGGCGAGTTTGATGCTGCTTGGCTGCTGATAAAAAATATATTCTTTTGTTTTGCTTGAAATATACGCGTCGAAGTGAAGTACATGCTGCATTCCACACCACCGAATTCGAACGCTGGAATGAGTACCTCCGCAGATGCCATTTTCGAGTACATATGCCTTTGGTGGTGCCATACGCAAAAGATTTGGCGAGTGCATTCTACTCCAGATTCAGTTACTCCTAAGTAAGGACTTCATAATTTTTTTCTGAATATCGCGTTCGGTCATTAGTATCAAAGAAGGAATAAATTATTTCGTCGAAATATTTTATAACGGCGTGCTCTATTGTACTTATTTTTTCTGAATCTCAAGTTCTCATGGACATCGTAGAACTGATAAACAAGTCTAAAAGAAGGGTTAAAGTATACAGTAAAATTTAAATAACAGCTTTTGTTAGTTGAGAAACACATAAGCGGTTCATAGTCTTAGGCTAGAATTGCATGCAAATGACACAACTTAGCGCTCTTTTGCTTCTCGCGCTTTCCTATAGTGTAGTTTGCCTATGGCGGTGTCCTTAGACCGACTGGACCTTGTTACACTCACTGGGTCTCTTCTTACAGCATGTGCTGCTGCTCATGATGAGCGATTTTATCTCAGAGTTAGAAGAGGAAAACTCAGAAAATGTGAAAGCTATAAGTTCGTTAGTGAACAAGATGCTAATTCATTTTCAACGTAAGGGAATGGAGTTTTGCTGCCTAAAAATGGCATTTAAAAAAAAATTCTGTACGCCCTTACATACACCAATCTGAAACGAGTGCAAGTACAATTGGGTACTGAATTATTTATTGGCCTACACTGGTCTTTGATTTGAATTGTAAATTTGAGAAATACAGGAAATTTTCTAAAATTCCTGTTAGAGTTCTGTGTCATTTCTACGGTAAAGCTGTTGGTCTTATCTCTGATTTGTTTAACTATTTGACCGTTTTTATGGATACTGTGGGGGACACAAGTGATTGTTTTCAAAATCCGTTTTTATTAAACGCCGAGCTGGAAAACATGCTTCAAATTTCAACAGAACAAATATCCTAGTCGACGAAGGGAAACTGAAACAAAGTATGGAACGGTACAAGTAATCGGCTACATTTACACTAAAATTATGTATCGCATTGACAAGAGTATTGACATATTTTTGTAAAACGGCTTTTACAGGATAACTATCGTATTTATTTGTAGAATATTCTAGATACTTTGAGAAGAAAAATAAGCTTGGTTTGTCATGGAATTGAACGATTAATCACTGATGAGTCATCGTAGAATAGTCACCAAATGGAAGTCATATCAAAATTCATTATAGTTTCAGAATACCTACGGAAGCGAATAGCATTTTCATGGAATATCGTAGAGAAAAATTTCTACGCAGATGAAAGTACCGTACTCTACCGTTAGTTCAATTTTTCTTATTTTACGGAATATGGCTCAATCGTTTTAAGATCAGGCGCTCCAATGTAGATTGATCATCGATCTCGTCGACTTTTGATGAAGAAAATTGAAAACAAGTCCACGATGACTCGGAAAGAGTTGGAAACTGATCTGGAAGCTTCCGGGACAGAAGTGAGTGAAAGAACAGTAAGGAAAGAACTTCATAGCAATGGGATGAAATATTTCATACCCTATAACTCCCACCCCGCCCAAAAACCACGCTACAAGTCGTCTAAGCTTTACCAAAGGGCACTTTGAGAAAGGACAAGCATTTAGAAAGACTGGTATTTGGTCTGATAAAACCAAGATTGAATCGTTCGGTAGGAACTCCGCTTGACATGTGTGGAGAACACACGGACGGCCTATGAGAGGCGTAATAACGCCTCAACTGTGAAGCGTGGAAGTGGCAGTATATTGATTTGCTTTTGTTTCACAGTACAGGACTCGGGCCCGCTTCATATCATTGGCGGGAAGATGGATGGGGCCATGGACCGTCAAATATTCGAGAAAAGTGTCGTTTCAAAAGCATAGCGTTTATTTTAAAATTGTCAGTGAACGTCCTGTCAAAATTACGACCCTAAACGCAGGAAAAATTAACATTCGAATGATTTATGCAAGGCAAAATCAATGTTCTCCCTTGGCCAAACCAATTCCATCTCCGAACTCAATTCTATCTTACATCTTTGGGGAACACTGAATATGAAAGTCCATCAAATAAGTCTGATGAATCTTGAAGAACTGAAGAAAATATGCGTTAAAGAATGAGCTCATGTATCACTACAAGCTTGCAAACGTTGTATTACATGAAATGAAAACGTCGGAGCAGTAATTGCAAACAAAAGTTTTGTTACTAAAATTTAAGCATAGGAAACTGTTTTGGTTGAATGCTTTTGTCCTGCGCCCTGTCCGTTTTATATGTATATGGGACGATAGGCTTGTAAACAGAGAATTCTTTTAACATTTTCATTCTACGTTATACATTGCATATTCTGTGTGAGTTAAATCAATGTCGGCTAGCTAGATGTTCATAAAAAATACAATTTTATGTTCTCAATTACTTCTCTGGTGGATGAATAAGATCATAAATATACCGACACTTGAGATTGCTTAGAGTAAACCAAAATAATAAAAAATGAATCAGCACAATGGCTGTAGAAATCAGCTCTAGCCCCTTTAATGTATTTTTTCTTGTCAAGCGTAGTTTCAAGTCGTGGTCATACTGATCAATTTTTCAGTCATATATGCTACTACCGGTGGCATTGTAGGCACTCTCAGACCACGTGTTAAAGATGCGATTGCTGTCTGTCCTCGTATTTTTTACTGATTCATGGTGAAATGTAATATTTATGCGTTGCATAGAATAACGGCTTTTCATAGCCCATGCAGGCTTTTCATTGCGTATTTCTTCCAATCTAACGTAGTTTAAAATTACTCGGTCATTCTGGCAAAGTTTAAAAGATAAGATTTATTTGATTTATTCCTCCGGAGTTGGCAGTTTCTGTGTGGACTTTGCCTGCATTTGGTGTGCACAGCGCTCCTGTCAATATCCAATGATTAGTCTGGCCTGCCAGCCGCAGTGCCTCGTTCTACAGTGCCAGTTGCTAACCTCAATATTTTCCACCAAATTGAAATAATTCTGTTCTTCTGATTGTGAGCGCACTGGGAGCAGACATCCGTGAATGTTCCTGCTTTGGTATTGATGTAGAGCCTCTTCGTAGAGCGTTGAAATAAATTGAGTCTCTTGCCACTCTCGGTTGGCAGGAGGTAGAATAAGGACGTCCCGTAACCCAATCAGATATTTAGTGTAATTGGCTGCAATCGAAGCTGGCCGCTGGTCATACGTAGTTCGTATTCCCCAGCTAGAAATGCGCGTCTTATCTCGGTCAACGAATGACAGTTTTCCAGCACAAAATTTTCTGTTCGTGAAGAAATGACTGAATGCATTCACAAGTCTACCAATATTTACGAAAGTGATTTATCGAATCACATATAGCCGTAAATGAATAAGATCTTTACGACAAGAACGTGCTGTTGAGAACTGTGATTGCGAAGAGCTAATTTCTTGAGCTTCAAAATGGGTAAATATTGACCAGAAATTGAATAATGCTGATGGCGTTTTATACTGCAATACCTCATACTAAATTCGTAACTCTTCTACATATAATTCACCAAAATGATTCAGAGTTTGAAGGCTTTGTGTGCTAAAATATCTTTGTGCTACGGCTTTTCTATACGTCAGGTGTATTGGCATTGCTTTAGAGTTTAGTTGTCGATAAAATCAGGCTCGCTTTGAATGATGCTGGTAAGGCGTTTGACAGACACCAAATTTTCAGCGTAGGGAAACTGTTTGGTGAAGATCCCGGGCACTATTTGGAGGGCAGCGTTAAAGTTTTCTAATCATTTTTGACGAGTTTATTATCTTAATGGATGCTTATGTTAACGAGATTTCATATTTTAAGTTCTTGAATTTTGTTCACTAAGATCAATAATTAATTTGACTTAATTAATGTTACATAGATATGCTACAATACAGATGGGCTAAATGTTTCAAGCATTCTTCCGTAGCTTCCATAGATTAGGTCGTGAAGTGAATTTCTTCCATAAATAATGCACAAAAAGCCAAAAAACAACCGTTTTCAGTTAGGTAGCAATAATGCAGCAACATACAACTTCAATAGCAGCTGGGTGTGTACTAGGAAAGTGTTAAACCCAGTTATGGTCATCATTTTTCATACATATGACGTAAACTATTTCTACAACTTTTTTGTCGGGTTGACTTCTATGCTTTTTTAGCAGGAAATTGAGAGAAGCCCTGCACTTGTTTCTTCTATCACGAAATGGAGAATTATTAAAATGATATGCGATTTCTCCCGGAGTGGGATAAGGTAGGCATCGCAGTTTAAGTTGTGAGGTACGTGCATTAACATTGTTTTTGTACTGTCAGTCACAATTTTCTTAAAGTTTGCGTTTTAGCTCTTGAACATAGCGTAGATTTTATTTCATGAACTTGCCAATTTCAAATGATCGTTAACGTTTGAGTCATTAGTGGGAAGTCCAGCCTTCCTGATGGCTTTCTTCGTAGTCAATTCTATCCCATCTTTACTGTATATGATATGTACTCTTTCTGAAAATGTTTTCTCTTCAAAATAAAGGTTTCAATAATCTAGGTGGGAATGGTCGCTTAAGAAGTGAATCGACACTTTAATTCTCGAATTTAATTCGGATGCTAATTCTCGAGGGGGAAAAGTATATCCGCTTAGTGATTGCATAGGATAAATGATCTTCACTGAAGGATGCCAATTACTATTCTGACATTTTCATATTCAGGTTGCGACATCTATGGACAAAATCCTGTTCTTAAATGAGGGAAACTGATTGGTTAAATTCAAATATCGCTCTTTTAAGTACGTACGTATCTCACTAACGCAAGTCTCAAATTTACATTCACTCTATATTTGTACCATCGATCTCTTGATCGGCTGTTACATTTACGCTCTCTGGGCCGTGCGGCCAGCGGCGGGGGAGCTTGACCCCCGCGTTGTGGCTCTGGGCTGCAAGGCATCATTGTATTTGGGTTCAACATGCAGTTTGGGTTTGAACATGCAGTTATGGGAGCCCGATTTGGACACGAAATTGAAAAGCATAAATATTTTCCTCTAATGCGGATCAATTTCTCCTTTCATAAAATCGGTATATCAAGAGTACAAAACATAGTTTTGAAAATTGATCGCAAGCAAATTTACCATCGAAAGGCGAAAAAATTGAAATTAAGGAAATTTATCAAGCGTGTATTTTGTTGAAATTGAATGAACTTGTGGAGGAGGACAAAAATGTTTAACTTTTAAATAACTTTCAAAAACGCGGCCCTAGGTGCACCTCATGCTTTATGAGATAATGCAGTTTTGACTCCTGCAAGACTTACCGTCTTGGGTTGAGCGGAAGTTCACAGTGTGAGATGCAAGACGTTCCTGCATTTAGCTAGTTTTGTACTCCGCCTGAGAAGCACTAGCAGAAGAAGGCCTTTTTTTCTTGAGTTCGCTGCCTACGACACTTTTGTAACTGAAGAACGGTTTTTTTATGACGCTTGTGATTAACCCAACTAACTTCCAAACGCTTCAATTTTGGGAACCTTTGAAAAATAGTGAAACCCACCATTCTCATACTTACCGAGGCGCAATTCAAATGAACTGACGGAAATTTATAATTTCAATTTGCTCCATATCAACGAATTTACGAATTTCGCATTTTTTATTAATTTGTTTCCCAGTAGTTTCATGCTAAATGGCTTCATTTTTAATTCATTGTACTGAAACTTGTATTACAACTATCACTGTAGCTATTTCAAGTCCATAAAGTAGTGCTGAAATATCTATGTACTGAAGAAAATATGTAAACAGCTTTTCATTCATGTGCACAGAGCGTTTCCGATGGCTTCTTATGGTTGACTAAAAATTTAAATTGCCATTGTACTAGAGTATAAATGAATCCCAGATTGTGATGAACTAAGGTGAAAGGAAAATAATTCAAGATCGCTTCCAGAGTTGAGTTTTACAGACATTTGTCCACGGAATTGGGCACATCAGAGACGTCACCTTCATCTGGCCAGTCAACTCGCATATCACTTCCGCCGCGAGTTGCTGTGGTCTTGACTCAATTATTGTACGTATTTGAAACTTGTTCTTCCCGCTTGCTAATTCTGCATTCATTGAATCCCGTAAGTTCCTGGATACGATAGTTGGCTGAAGAGTAGGGCTTTCGATACTTTTCCAAAGTTCTTGGTCATACACCTGTAGCTACTACCGCGTTTAGATAATAATTAGCGCTCAAAAAACAACATTGTCACTGCATAACATGTACGTAACAATAATTGGGCTTGAATTACTGAAATCTTGATCTAAATTTGGAAAAGTTTTACTCCAATGCGCGTGCAACGACCCATTTTGTAAATTATGTATTTTAATGAAGTTGACAATATTTCAACAGGAGTAGTACTTCTGTTACAACGTCATCAAAACAGCATTTTCGTGTCAGTCTTCAGAGACAGTTACCGTTGATATACAGAACTCAAGGGCGATATGATAATTAAAAATGCAACTTCTTCTGTGCCTCGCAAGGTCTTGGCCACCAGTTTGGGAAGAATATTATGTCAAACTATGAAACCATTAAGCTTCAAGTGGCTTGTCTAACGATTGTGAAAAATATTCAACTTTGCTTGTGAAGGTCGATGTAAACAGTGCATTTAATGGTTCAGCGCTGTCGGTCCGAGCCAAGCGCAGCCAGTTTGTTCATTGTGCTGCTTCTCAAGGAAGAGTTGGTGTGTTTTCTTTCTTTCTTGAGTATAAAATGAGGTAAATAAATATGGAAGTACAATGAGGTAGAACCTTGTGTTTCAACTGCAATGAAGATAAGGCTTCCTGAGCGAGGACAATTAACAGAAAAATGCATGCTTCTTCTTCGTAATGGCTAGTTCAACCAACTCTGTAGCAGTTGTTAGAGCTCTTTATGCTTCACCTCGTACATGGTTTATTGGAAGTTTCTCCTAGCACATCTCTACCTTGAATTACATTACACTGTGACGACCGTTAACTGTATTCGCGTTGTCTCTCTAATTTTATGTTTCTCCACAATCTCACTGGTCTATAATCCGTGGCTCAGTCACTAAGAGGCTGAGGCACTCAAAGAATGCAGGTGTTGGACTATTAATTTGCAAGGCAATTTCCGCTATAAATACTTACATCATTGCCGTCGTGGTATATCATAGTTTCTTATCTCTTATAGATTATCCCTTGGCAGTATTGTAACTGAATAATTTTGAACATGCAACTTGAATGATACTGCTGTTCCTTGGTGGACCATATTCCGACGTAATGACCTTTAATGTGTGACTCGCTGGGCGTGTGCTTCTCATTAGAAGCAATAAATGGTTGAAATGGCGTTATGGCCCAAAGCGCTCCTGGCTGCTGGACAAAGTTTCTCTCGGCCTCGCAGGTCGTGACTGATCCCAGCCGCATATTGTCCAACTTTTAATGCAGTTCATTAGTTGCGAGTAATTAGTTGCAGCCGAGTTGAGCCCGCACGTTTGGCTTCCAGGTTTGGAAGCTTTTCTGAATCTGATCACCAGCATTGCAGCAGGAGGAGCGTCAAAAAGGCCACCTCTTCAAAGTGTAGTTTTGTTCGCGTTACGAGCTGAGTTTTCCTTAACACTTTGACTACGATTCTCCACATAGGTAAAATTACATGCCGACAAATATCTCAACTGTGAATTTAAAAATGAAGGATTTTGGTTTCACTAATTTGATTACTCGATTAATTTTCTTTCTAATCAGAACTAGCTTTTTCGATTGATTTACACATATTTGACGAAAACTCGGAAATTTGTATTTATACACGATAGTGCTTTGGTTACATTAGGGTAGGTTAGATGGTCGCGTATACCATATATGACCCACTCCGGAGGCAAAGTGTTAAAAGTCAAAACAATGGAAATGATCCAGTACGTTCACTCGAATATGACTGAAATTTTTTCCGAGTTCAGTATGGACTGCAATTAAAAATGAGGCTTAAATTCAGACCGGCGTCACCGGAGTCGTACATCATGATTAGCACGGCAAGACAAGCGGGCGCGCAGTCAACTTGAAATATTAGCAATATGTGCAAACAATGAGCCTGATCACCGCTCGTCCGTATTAACCCTCCGGTCCATTAGGCTGACAGATGCTGTCCTTACATCAGGGCCCTCGTGCAGCACCTCAACTTCAACTGATTACCAGCCTAATCCAACTCAACAGGATTTATGCTCGCGCGTGTTTATGCTAAGCCGAGACGTTAAATAGTTCCATCCGTATAACGAGGGATAATTTTAATTGGTTCACTAGGTAGAAAACCTGGTTGTGTTCGTAGTTTCCTGTGTCGGGCTTAGATTTATTTCCTTAGAGGAGTGACCCGAAAGGCGAAGCTCGACATGGTTATTATACTCGTGTTATTAAGGTATCTACGTGCAATTCGGTTTCTATGAAACTATCATTCGTGGGAAAAATTGCGTGATGTTTAGTCGGGTCACCTTTATAGAACATTGCCGACAATTTAATCATCATTCCTGAACTTGTGGCGATCAGGCTTGCGTAAAACTGCTTAAACATTTCATATCTTGTGAAGCTCTTCTAATTTTCTTGGACCCTTTGTATTATAGCTTCTGGAAGGAAGAGTAAGCTATGTAACAAATTTAATTCTCCTTGGTATATTTTGAGCTTATTACAGTATTCTGTACTTTTTCTATTGAAATGTAAATGAGGTTTGCTGCCGAGTCATTTCTTTTGAACTACAGTATTCTTTACTTTTTCCATTACCTGAAATGAAAATCAGACTTGCTTCTCGCTTGGAAAGTTCAAGTTTTTTACGTGCCTGTACTCTTATGAGCGAATTTCACTTGAATTTCTTACTAGTGAAATAAAATATACGAAGTTATCAGTCAACTTATCTCTTTTAAGCCTAACTCCATTCTGAAAACAATTCATTTCTCATGGATTTATTGTCATCAATTGTGAGTACCTGGCATTTTTGCCCGTCAAATGATCTGTCTGTCCTAATACTATTATTTTTCACACCCGCAAATTCGCTGACTCCTGCACTCGTAATACGACATCAGTCCCAGAGAAGTGCGTTGGTCGAGTGACCAGCTTGTGAGCTGTGTCACGCGAGGCCATTCACTGAACGGGCCTCTGAACCGTGTCATGGTGCCGGCCTCATTCTGAACAGGACCAGCCCTCGCTTTGCATTTAAGTGGGCGCTGGCGGCCATTCTCCCCGTCGTAAAGCTCAGCTTCGGATCACCGCGGCTCCTACTCAATGAAATATACCAATATATTTAGACCGTACTTCATTTATTGCTCTTCGGCATGTGTTGTTTAACCGAACAGCTTTTAAGGTAAAAGGGTTCGGTGTCATAGCTGCCCCACTCTGAACAGCTGAATTGGAGATGAGCATATGAAGGAAATTTTAGGCTTTAAAGACAGATCTACTGTTAAACGGTTCTAATTGGCTGTAATTTTGGAGATTTCGTTTTCGGTCTATATTTTGTAACATCAAGTAATTGCTTAAACTGTATCGTGCGTCTTCTTAAATTACGCAGTAATAATGAATCTATACTTGGGTAACAATTATTCTATGGAGATGAAAAAATCGAGGCTGTAGCAAAATAAGTAAATTTTTATAAATAAAAACATTCTTTTTAAAAAAAATTCAGTCATTCCAAGTTATGATAAAAAATTATATTGAATAAAATGGAGTGAGTGAAAATATAGGAATAGAAGATATAAATTAATTTTTTACTAAAACTACGCTCGAGGAATTTTTTTTATTTGCGGCTAATTCGTACGAGGATTAATTAACTTCTAAACAGTGGGCAGGAGTATGAACACATTGAAGAACTGTTGATGGGAAAAAATTTTTGTCGTTCTATGATGGATAAATGTGACTTTTCTTTGAGGTTCAAAACGTGAGACGTAATTTCAAATAGATATCATGCTTAACAATTGCTCGTAGAAAATGACGAATCTGCACTTTCTCATACCGCTCACTGCAATGACGCTTATTGTATTCCGAGTGATTTGAATTTAGGATCAGGTCTTTTTTGTACCTCTCTTTACAAAGAGTTGCAACACCATCAAAGACCATACCCACGGCTGGAGACATCAACAATTTTGCTTAAATAACATTCTTTGCGCTACTTTTTTTGATTTTTCTCCAAAAACTGACGTAGATTAGGAGTATGTGAATGACAAATCCATACTCCGTTCTGAATAATTTTGACTGCAGAATTCTTCTGTAATATCAGCAGAATATCATTAAAGTTCTGTAAAATTTATAAAATTTACTTTCTTCTAATACGTATTTCCTGTACGTTCAATAATGTCCAGCAACTAAGGATTCTTTGCGGCGAAAAGTGTTTGATGTTGATGTTTTTGTGAATTTTTCTTCGGGTACTAGTTGATAGTTTGGAATTATAAAGAAATTTTTGAAGTTTAGACAGTAAGGTGTTGCGAAACACTTTGCTCTTTGTTCCACGGTATTTTTGTGCCGTTTTTACCTGAAGCGGCGAACACTTTCGGTCTTGGTACTCTCGAGACGATGTTTCGTTTGGCAAAGTGAGGGAGCCATCACTTCCGAGCGTAGTTTATGCAAGTTTTATCTCTCCTCATCAAAGGTAATCGATCAGGCTGCCGGCAAATTTTACAGGTTACTTTGAATATGAAGTCACTCTGGCCAAAAGCCTCCCAAAGGTCTCGGAGCTGGAATATTAGATGGGCTGCTGAGGCTGAGGAACTTCCAGCAGCCAAGACTTTTTGAGGACAGTGCGCGACCAAACTTGTTTAGCAAACGGAAAGTTTGGTGCTCGGGCTGCTTTCTGCATCGCAAAGGTTACTTTCAAATGCGCGCGTCTGCTGATCGATGCTCCCCTAAAATACTTTTGACAGAATTTATCGCAACATGTTACAGTGTTTCGCGAAAAATGCTCAATAGCGCATTAATAGAAAAATATTTCCCTGAACGCAGCATCAAACAATGTATAAATGCGAACGATGAAGAAAACTTCGTAACTTTGACCTCCTGGAGGTTTCTTGTCGACTTTGAGAATTTCTTAGGTGGAAATTTGCCACGAGTTCCTGTGAAGTTTGTCAAAAGCGTATAGCTCTTGGAGCTGTAAAGGTCTCAACGAATTTCCTTGCCTTGACCACCGTGCCTTTAGTTGAAAAGTTTTGGAGAGCCACTCTTGGGTTTGCTCGTGATTTATTAGGGACAAGTTCGCAGCTATTTTGAGGGCTCCTCGACGCTCCCGTGTCCAAAAACGTGTCCAGGAAAGGCCAAAGTTAACGACCGCCCACGAATATGAAGCAACGTATATCTTAGCTCGTAAAATATTCTCATAAGATTTGTAAATATGGCTCCGGCCATAAACCTCCTTATAACCCTAGGATACTCTTTCAATACTATTTTGAAAAGCATGTGCTTTTCTGAACGAAGATGGTTTTAGAGGCTCGTTAAAAGACGTTATTGTAAAATATTGTGAACATTGCCGAGTTTTATCAAAGTAAATACGCATCATAACTTATGACTTCATTGTTTGAATGTCTTTATCGTATTAAATATATCCATATTTGTACTAACAGTACTCAGCGATGAACTTTTTATCACAAGCCTGATTCATTTGATAGTAATTGAAAACATTTATGAAACTCGAAAACAATCGTGCAACCGTACACCTCTTCAACACTCCATTCCGTTGAAAGTTCAGTAAACTTTTTCTGATTTGCAATAAATCCAAACATACGAGACGAGAGAAAAACATGCGCGTGTTTACGTGAATGAATAATAACGGACGTGATACATACGAGCACCGATCTTTCGTTTACGTGCACCATCGCAGCCTGATGGAGCAGCCACGGCGGGTGCTTACAGAGACGTTGGCAGGCATTTCTGCCTAGCCTGAGTCGGCTGCGTGGGAACGCAATGGAGAAGAGAAGCTCGCATCGCATGCCCTGGGACAGTTGGCCTCTAACAGACCTCGCCTCGCACGTCGCTGATGCGCTCTCCACAGGCTGTTTGTTGCGAGTCTCATCAGAATGTTTTGATGATGTTCCTGCAGCACGCCAGCCGTGCGCACAACTAACTTGTCAGCTGCAGCATTATCTGAAGCTCTCGCTGCCATCACTGTCCGAGCAGCGCTCCCACTGCGAGGGCTGGGAGATATGCTGCGTGCAAACCCTGGGTGTGATGATCTCGGGGCCAATTTGAGCTGCGGGTGAGAACGTTGTCCGACACGAGAAATCCTTCAGTAATCTGATGAACCATAAGACTTTAATTGAAGTTCGGGTGGCGAGCGGATTCAACTCACAAACGTTTCCAAAGACTTTCGCATTTTTTACGGCTAAGTATAAATACGAAGGGTATGTTTATTTTTAAGTCCAGTCGTCCACTTTTTATTAGCTGATATACTAAGAGTTTGTGATTTTTACATTAAACATTGTACCAGGGTTCTCACACATATTTTTCGTTGATAGTAAGTCTGTTTTTTCGTGTTTCGTCTGTTCTTTTTGATAGTGAGGTACATTCGAATCTTGAATGATTCTTAAATTTTGTAGTTTTCAGCTGCCCCAATATTTTCTATCGAAACATGTAAGGTATTTTTCTCGGCCTTTGTGTGATGAGGCCCGCTGTCAACGTTGCCACTTGGGGAAGGTCGTGCGAGCCTGGAGGAGAGGCAATACGAGACTATAACATCCACGTGTATTGCCTTCTGTATTGTCGTGTTGACGGGTCATGCCCTTAGCGGGCACACCTAACAAAGAAGCAGCAGACACGGCAGCCTCTCTTTAGGTCGGCCATCCTGTGTAGCTTCTGCACGCGGCACAACACTGCACAGCATAGCCGCGTCTCGCGTCACCATCATTTCAGCATGGAGCATTCTTAAGCTAGGTGCGCAATTGCGATGTTCTGGTGTAATGTTTTAATTTTCTGAATTCATCCTGCTCGCTTAATTGTATTGGAGTTTGCGTCGTATGTCGTCACTCTGGAACAAAGAGATGCATTAATACTCGGTTTTTCCCTCGTAATCATGAGGTATACAGTATCTCCTTTATTCGATGATACTATTCTCATTCCTTCATTCACCAAGAATTTAGTGAAAAGATCAGCTAAACTAAGTAAAAGTGCTCCCTTAATTTCCAGGTGCCCTGGATGAAATTAACCGATGCCTGATTGCACCTAAGTTCAAAACCAGTCTGAATGAATCATTCGTTCACATTGGAGGGGACGGCAAACATTGATCAAGTGTTGCTGGCTGGAGTTACAGGTACAGGCGTGGTACTGGTCAGGAGCATCTCGCTACTCTCTTAGCTGCTGTCTTGTCTTCATCAAGCCGCACAAATAACTTCAGACAGGAGCGAGTTTGCGAGCGTGTCAGAAAGCAATTTGCCCTGATCGCTTCCATTGTGGTGCGCTACGTGAACGCGTTAGCTCGCAGTCTTGCACTCACTTCCTTATCGAGTCGAGCATGTGCCGGCTATGAATTTCATCTGGTTTATTTTCAAACTGATCAACTTTCTGTTAACTCAAATTTTTACTTGTATTGTTTTCTCACGCTGATGTGAATTTCTGCGGTAATATTCCCAGATTCAAAGGAGCTGTATTTTCATTTCATTGAATACTTAGGGTTTTTAAAAGCATGTGTTTATTAACAGATATCTTTCAGTTTTTTTAAGACTGTATCTCGATTCATGTTTGCTGGGTCTTGCAATTGTTCGACTGTACAACCAAATTCTTACATGTATTCTATTTGAATATGAATACTTCCGCGCAAGAACTATCGCCAAAAGTTTTCAGCTTTCGGTCGCCTTACCGGGAACTTGGGAGCGACCTCGATTTCTGCCGTAGAGAGTGTGTACAGACGTGCAGAAGTGGTTCTGCGAATCCCTCTAAGCCGCTAATATCGCTTCGTTCAAATCAAATAGAGCTGCCACTGCACTGGAATTCCCATTGGAACTTGTGCCCAAAGTCTCCAGCTGTTCGATAATTGTCCTGCACGAAGCCCGCTATGCCCTCCTTCCAGATATTCGGACGCCCTTCTCACGCTGTTCCAGTGTTACCTAATTGTTTTCTATTGCATGTTTCGAATACGGACGCTTCAACTTTCCCTTGCAAGCTTCATGGGAAAACTGAACCCATTTGTGAGAGCAAATCGTCTCGAAGGATTGGGAGTTGGACTATCTCGTGGGTTTTATACACAAACTCGAGGTCCCACCTGCGACTTCCAAACGTTCGCAGTGTTTTCTGCCAAGTTCAACAATTTGAAATTGAAGTTAGCAATTCTTGAGTGGCGATGCGCTGCTCTGCAAAAAATGGTAAATTCTAAGAGACAATATTGTTGCCTCCTGGTTTTACTTTCATGCAGATTTGATTTTTTTCTGTTCATCCATTACGAAATCTTACCGAGAATAAAGCATTATTTTGCACTCCCTCGTCCGAGTTCGTATCCCTTAATCAGCAGATCTCAAGCGTTCCAATTTATATGGAGTCTTCCGTGAAAGCCAACGTTGATCCATATCCATGCTGAAAGAGGGGGCGTGGAAGGATTGCAATAGATAATTACACTTCAAACCTTTGATAATTTTATCACTACGATTTATCATGGCAACTTGAACCTGTACCGAGAGAAGAGAAGAATGTGATCACCACACAAACGCCTGCTGCACAGGCTTGCAGTCGTCTTATATGTACACGTAATCCAAGTTTGTTAACCCTCACAATTGTCACATGTTGGCGCATATCATCTTCACGTGTTGATATGTTGACCTCCGCGGTTCTAACATTTTGGCCCTCATAGATCAGCTATGATGAAAGCCACGATTCTACTGTGTTAACAGCCATTGTTCAGATAAGTTGTCACTCATGGTTCTGACATACTGACAGTCTTGGTTCTGACATACTGACAGTCGTGGTTCTGGCATGATGACAGTCGTGGTTCTGGCATGCTGACAGTCGTGGTTCTGGCATGCTGACAGTCGTGGTCCTGGCATGCTGACAGTCGTGGTTCTGGCATGATGACAATCGTGGTTCTAACATGCTGACAGTCGTGGTTCTGGCATGATGACAGTCGTGATTCTGACATGCTGACAGTCGTGGTTCTGGCATGATGACAATCGTGGTTCTGGCATGCTGACAGTCGTGATTCTGACATGTTGACAGTCGTGGTTCTAATATGCTGACAGTCGTGGTTCTAATATGCTGACAGTCGTGGTTCTGACATGCTGACAGTCGTGGTTCTGACATACTGACAGTCGTGGTTCTGACATACTGACAGTCGTGGTTCTGACATGCTAACAGTCGTGGTTCTGGCATGCTGACAGTCGTGGTTCTGACATGCTGACAGTCATGATGCAGACGCGTTGGTAACTTGATAGTCGTGGTGCTGACATGCCGCCATGATTTTTGGAACCCTGATTAACTCCAGCGGTAAGCCAGACAACTGAATGCTTGTGTTACATTCACCACTCATTGTTGAATTTAGCTTTTATAATTCACTAAATATCCACTCTCCATCTTGCACTCAAGTTGCATCCACCGTCATCAAGGTGAGGTCTGGTTTCAAAAATTCAACATTGTAGTGTTTTTAAGTTTGTCTTTCAATTTTTCCAAGTGTTAATGCCCATGCAGTGGGTGGTCTTCAGTCCCTTCTCGCTCGTTCACTAATGACGACTTCATGCTTCAGAGCGCATGTTCGGCCATGTGCTCGTGTTCATGCTTCACAGTCGCCGCGGTCTTTCTCCAACTTGAATCAAAATGCATCACTCGTGTGATGCAATCTCAAGTTACGATTCATTCACCACCCATTCACCGCCAGGAGTATCTCTAATTATATTTATATTTTTGACTATCTAAATATTTTTACCAAAAAATTTAGAAATTTTCGATGCACCGTGGAAGAAGTTGGACTGGGCAGCTAGGAATCATAAGGTTGGTTTAACAGACAGCTACCGATGCCTGTAAAACCTTTATGCATTGATTTACCGCAGATTTCTTTTTGTCACGATTTGTGGAAGTGCTCATTTGCAACTCGTGACGAGGATGTTCTTTAATTGGGCGTGTTTTCAATACATTTTATTGTACTTAAAGCTTGCGTTATTGATTCAAATATTCAGAACCAAAACACAATCGCGGAACTTATTTTTGCTCTCTGCGCCCGAATGTGTTTTTGAAACTAATCTTCTCATCACGTCAAGTGTAATACAGGGGTGAGAGAGACGTTTTCAGGTCTCGAAAATATGTCTTGGTATATTATAGAAATTACTATTGCCTTGGGTGTTCGTTGATTAACTGAGTCTCATAACTTTTTATTGTCTTCGATTTTTTTTAGAAGAGTCGTACGTGAATTATCTCTCACTCTTCGCTCTCATTCTTCCTAATTAATTTGTGCAGTAGCTCGATTTTCGAGGGCACCTAACCTTAATCTCGAATCCTGCAAAATGAAATTGTTCAAGCCAACATGAACTGTGGGTTGAAATTTCAACAGCTAGGAGAAAAACTTTTTTGAAATGACGTAGAGTCTGTCTTCCATTTCATATTCGAGTATTAAACAGAGCTTGTTTAATGCCCACTAATACTAAGTTTCAATTCCGAATTCCGCTCACATTCTAGAGCGCTTGAGACACAAGAAAATTAACTGAAAGATAAAACAATTGTTCGCCCATGAAAGTGTTTAAGCTCTTGTAAATAATGTTGAAGCCGGGATTTCATTATTAAATAATTAAGAGATAATTCCCGAAATAATTATGCAGCCTGACCGAACAGGAAAATGAACGATGATACGTGTGGTTTTACAGATGCTAAGTAATGTAAGTAGAATTTTTGTGTGCATTAAGTTATGTGTCATAACTAAGGATTGTTTTCGTATTTTTTGCTTTTGGTCTGTCAATGGTCTGCCTTTAGCAACACTAGCATCTGAAGTTATTTTAGTCTGTTGCTAGCGAGTGAACTGGCTCTAAGTAAGTTAAATGTTCCTGAGCGGTATTAGCCGGTTTTATGATCTTCCTACATCGCCAGAACTTGTGTCGTTACTTAGAGAAGACTTAAGCAATTGCTGATGTCAATATCTGACCGAATCAATTTTGGCTGACCCTCTTTCGCCCTTAAGCTGGCCAAAACATTTCTGATTTCTGTAAAGTTGTCAGAATCTGGGATTGACTTCAAAATCCAAAATCTTTTGGGAAATCTGTCCCTAGAGTTTTTGTGGTGCGGTTGAGCCGTGACGCGGTTATGGGCAATAGCGTGAGACTCGTCTGCAAATTACATCGAGTGGGTGACCAGGGTCTTCTCTTTCGAACTTATACGCTCTATTTTTCATGGCTCTATTTATTACTTTCGGTCTCACTTTTATCTCTTCTCGCGTGCTCTAACAGAATGGCTTTAAGGTAATGGATGAGAAGAAGTCATGAAGGGTTATGCTTTTAAGCTGAACTTGTGGGGCTTTGGGAGTTGGACGGATTTTTCTTTGTTCGCTGTTGAAAGGGGTTACAAAATCTAGGTGTACAGTCATGGAACGAAATCAAGAAAGGTCTTACCGATCTTCTGAATTTATTCATTTCAATCAGGCAGAAAGGATACACGTACACCATGTACGAGTTCTCTTGCGTGAACATGTAATCGGCAAAGGTTCTGGTCGATTTTTTAATTTAGTTATTCATTTGAAATGACTTAAAATTCTTTGGTCTCCCATGTACCCCTCAAGGGGCACAAGATAGCAATAGGTTTAGGTTAGTTACGTTTGTCTATCATTTGCTATGGGAACTGGAGTCTCCAGGGGGACACTAAGTGGTGACTTAGCTATGTAGATATACCTTCGATGGAGAATTTTATCTTTTGTGCCTACTTCGCTTCTTTCAATTTCCACACATTCTTCAGAATAACTTTTTTGCCTTTTCCTCCTCTTCATTCTTAACTTGCTGTTTTTGCACTGGAGGATCCTCTGAGGGATCACAACTTCTGCGTAACTTCCCATTTTCTGTACTGTACTCCATATTAAATGTTCCTTCTTTTCGCTCTCTTTAAATCACATTTCCCGTGGATAGAGAGTTTTAAACTGTCCAATTTGTCTCCCGTAAGTATGTTCATGCATCATAAAAGCATAAAATTTACTTGGCTGCTGTATCAATCACACGATGAATTCAAACGTGATTTTGTAGCATTTATAATTTTTATGCTGACAAACATTGTTAAGCATGATTTCCTAACACATTTTAATGCTGTCATGCAGTCAAACGTAACTCTTTGTCAAGATTTTTTACAATTCCTCATTCGATTTCTTTTATCGGTGCAGTTTTCTTTGAGCTGACCATTTCCAGGTTATTTGCATCGCAGCTTTCTCTGTTATTGCAATTTTACGTTCATTGTTACTGCGCTGTGTAGAAAATTGCTAGCAATAACCAATTGATATCTATCGCTTGGCTGAGTAATGACAGAACGATCGTATAATGTTTCAATAAAACTTACGGAATTGTGATATATACGACGCTAGATTGCTTCCGGCCCAAAATTGTCCGAATTTTTTTTTTTGCGACACCGCTTTGAGAGCTCAGCGGTGGCTTCCCCACGCTGGAATTTAATACGTCAGTCTTCAGACACTGTTTGAAGGTCTCGTTGGAATCTAGCAAGGAAAAACTCCTACACTTCACAGATTCTCTCAAAATTTCTTCAAACTTTTTTTGTCTAGCATCTATTACTTGTGCATGTTACCATACTCTCTTTTTCCATGCGGAATTAGACTTGAGGGGCATGAATCTTTACTCGATACGGTTCCCTCTCTGCTTGAAAAAAATTAGGTTCTTTTGGAATAAATATTAGAAAGTAATATTACTTGACATCTAACCATTGATTTACTGGAATTTTCACGTGATTGTTGGGTGATAGGGGCTTTTATTACTACTTCTTATTGAATTCTTTGTTCTCTTATCTCAGTTTCAGAGAACGTGTACTACTTAAAAAAAGTCATCCATACACCTACTAAGGAAAAATTTCATAAATTTAACTGGTTGTGAAACTAATGATGGATATATGTATCACATTAGGTTTCGATTGTTCTGGGCCATTGACTTGCTGGTTTCTTGTCTGTGTGGATATCTAGACTACGATATTACAAAGTAGGTCTGGTGCATCCATTCAGCCGTCACACATACCATTTCATCGCGTCTTTATTGGTCTCGTAAAATTATTTCCGGCAGGCATCGTAAAACAAATACCACTATTTGATGGCCTGGCATGGTTGCTCCTTAATGCCGCTGAACAGCCAGGGAAGCTTGAGGGCATCAGCAGCAGAAGACGCCTCAAAATGATCCGGTGGTGGCACAATCCGAGGCTCCGTCTGATAAGGAAGAGATCGTACGGCAGGCCTGGACCTACAGCCCAGAGCGCCACCGAACACTGAACAAGATGGATGGTCCTAACTTTGCTGCTTTCCTGGGATTGTTCACTTATGCCTCACGGCCTCTGCGATAATGTTGTAGCGCCGCAAGTTCTCAAATAGCGTTACATTGCTCAAAGTTCGCTCCCAAACTTGATATTGCAGGAGATCGTAAGTCGCTTTGCTATACTCCTAGCGCTCTTTTCTCAATTTGAGAGATACCGCACCTCTCGTTTCAACCCTGTTACACCTAAACTTTAAGATACCTCCAAATCTAAACTGTAATAGTGCTTCTCTAACAATAAACGCTTTCATGTTTACTGTCAAGAGCTGTTTTTGCTTTTGCCAATGGGATTTTATCTTCCTCAGGCGTTGAAGGTTAGATTCTGATTCTTCTCTTCGGAGAAGGAGGTTGTTCTCAGAAGAGTTTGTTTTCGTAAGCAAATCTTGTGGAACTATGAACAATAATTCATGGAGTTAGAAACACATAAACACATCTGGAAATTATTAACGCATGCTGTAGAAGCTTGTCGGTAGCTTAATAGCTGCCTTTAGGATAGGACTTACATTTGCGGTTGTTTTTCTTCAGAAAGTGGAAAGAGCTATTTGTATTGAGCACCGAACCTCTTACCCATATTTCTTCAGCTCGGTTAAATTCCTTTTTCAATGTCAACATCTTAAATCGCTTGTCGCAACCAATGTTGATTCGTTTCACCTCACTGCGTGGTAAAAGCACATGGTCTAACCGTTTTTTTAGACTTAGTTCACTTGTCAAATAGTATATTTAATTTCCGAATAAATCAATAAATCAATGGATGGTACGATTCTGAAATGTTCTGAAATGTTTTACCAAGTCATGTACCTGTTCGTATACTACTGCGTGTTATTGCCTGTACGCTCTCATCCTTTCTGCGGATCAAGATGCGCACCAGACTGGGCAAACCATTGCGCAATTCGTGATCGTATCTATTGGTCTCCGGAGCTCGCTGGAGCTGGCGGCAAATTTCAGCGCGCGTCCCTCTGTCTCTCGCCTCCCCTGCAGTCTGTGCAGAGCGCTGACTCCCCAGCGGCCGTCTCTCCAGCGACCGTCTCCCCAGCGG
>VOMN01118168.1:0-68133 GCA_014899125.1 Orchestia grillus | reverse complement strand
GCACAATGCACATTTTTTTAAATTAAAGCCCCCCCCCCCTGCAACCACACCGTCAAAAACGCAATTTTATTGCTAGTAAAATTAATAACAATACACATTATTTAGCATATTCATAGGACGACAAAAGCAAATTTCCCCAACGAAGAAGCGATCTATGATAGCTGACCTATTCACAACACGGAGACACGACCCATGATAACAAGCCCGCGTACAACTTCAAAAACACACTTAAACACAACAACGGCGACGCGACACAGAAGCATCACACACCCACCCACACCTCACCTTGTAATGCGTGCTCATGAGAGCGAGAGGCTCCTTCTCCCACACCCAGTTCTCGAGCATCTGAGACGGGGCCTCGACGAAGTCCCGCGCCACAGACGTGCCACAGAACATAGCCATGTCGACGCGGCTACACACGTTGTGCATCACGTGGCCAAACTCGTGGAATAAAGTCTCCACTTCGGAATGTTCGAGCAGGGCAGGCTTCTCGGCGCTGGGCTTGCTGAAGTTACACAGCATACCGCACACCGACACCTGCCGTACGCACAACAACGGAAATTGTGCTGCTCCAAGTTATTTATAAATTGATTTAGGAAGGTCGGTTAGCCGGAAAAGCGTAGCTTGTCTCCTTAAAGCAAATATTATTTTCATTGTATGACAGCAAAACGAAAAGCTAGCTGTAGTCTCAAGAAACGTTTTTTTTAAAAGAGGTAGTGGTCATCATAGTGTTAAGTGCTATTTTAAGATCTCGTTTTTCCAGGCAACTAGAACTCGAACTCAGATTAACATTCAAGTTTATCACATTCATTTTATTATTGTCATATTTTGTCGCTTAAACAACTTAAATCTGCATCGTTGACTCGCAAGTGTAATGTAAAAACTCCCCAAGTATATTAATAGTGAAAAAGAAGTCCCAAAATAGATGCATAAAAGTAAAACCTTTACACTAAAGCAGGTAAACCAACTTCAACGCCAACGAAAACCTGCCGAAACCGAGATCTGAAGTATCAAACTTAAGAATAACACCTCTTCCGACTGTATGTACACCAAATAAAATTGAATTTGCATGAAAACCATTCTGCACTTCGTGCAACACGACCTTCAATTCGGTGCAAGTTACTTTTCCTTATGCGCTAACTCAACTTCCTTTGATACAAATAGACCAGGACAAGCAAGGCACAACATGCCGTGACCCACCACACACCTGCCTCTCAGCGGAGGTGGGAGCTGGAGGCCGACACGTGGGCTGCAGGGGAAAGACAGCGGCGTGGCTGTACTTGCCGGAGCGAGGGTGCAGGTCTAAGAAGAAGTACCCCAGCAGCTCCTGCGTCTCGGTGTCGTTCACGCCGTACTGTGGGTGAGGTAGGAGGTATGCGTTCTTTATAGCTACTCGTATGCATGTCTTCAGTCATCTATGTACTCGTATGTATGCCTTCAGTTATAAAGCTGGTGAGGTGTGGCTTCAATATTTTTAAATCAAGTATTCAAAACTGCGTCCTCAACCGTTATGTCCTGTAACACAATGGGAGTAAGGATGGTTTAAGCTACTGGAACATATTTTCGGGGCTGACAATCGCAGAACATTACGTTCACACATCCCGAGGCGTATGAAGTGCACGGTGTTGGACCGTACATGGAACGACGAGCCCTTAATTTGTCGTGTCACTTTGTGTTTGCCTCTGGTGGAATGCCTTCTTTTCATAGTCTCCACAGTAACACTAAGACAAACCCAAGAGCACATATCTGGAGGCTGCCACTTCGAATAAAGCGCAATGAATACTGCAAAGGTAGTACATTTTGACGTCACACACGTGCACACAAACATCATATTGGATTAGACTATAACTTGGTAAAAAGCTCACAATACATAAGAAATGTGATCCAAAAAGAGCGAAAAGAAGAGATCAACGGAAAACATATGCAGAAGTGTTCCAACATAAGATCCCTACCGAATAAAACTAGCAAGTTACGAATTAAGAGGAAAAAAGACAAAGATTTCAAAGAAGGTATGAAAATTGAAAAAATCAATGTGGGCACGATAGCTAAAAAGTCCTGAAGGTCTATCTATAGCTGAGGTAACCTTACAGTGCCCTCTAAGAACGCCAGTCCTAATCGCCTACCATAGACAAACCTAACCAACCCAATCCTATGCCCCCTGAGGGGACGCGCAAATATTCACGGTAAGTACTGGGACTGCGAGAGTCTTTACTTGGGATTTGCCTCTTGCTACTTGCATACTTAAGGCACAATGACATACACAAAAAATTACAACACAAATCAAAGCCCAGACCATTTCTTCTCACATGAAGGACGCACGGTTCTAAAGAGCAAAATAAAATACAATATGAAGCCTTAACATGAATCAGCTTCTCCGCCTCTACTCAGACAGTAGCAAAAGACGTGGCATCCAGCTGCTTGTAATGGAAGACACCCGTTAAGACTTCTGTCATGAGACGCCACCAGAATCAATAGTTTACTTCCGCAATATCACTGTTGGTCGCATCCATCACTACCCACCCCCTGTGCGCCCACGCGGAGCTATGTCCTCACGAGGGCGCGCCGCGAAAGCAGTCCCGCTCATCGGGCTGCGTCAACCTCAATCATTCACTACCTTCACTCACTCGTATCTCTTGCATGCAGCCTCGCCTTCACCGCAGGCAGATTCATGCCTCTCAACGTACTCCACACACCACCTAACCAACCGAGTCTGGGCCTACCTCTCGTCCCTCTTCCAGGGGAGTTTGACGCACTTTTTCCCTCTACCACCCGATGCTCATCCATTCTTACCATAAGCATCACAACGCCTGTTGACCAGCTGTACATGGTAGCTCTCAAGCAGCGCCTGTTCTATGCAACTCTCATTCAACAATTTATTCATTCGTGCAACACCAAGCATCCCTATCCCTCTCAAGCACCTCATTTCTAGCACGCTCAACCTTTTCCTGTCTTCCACTCTCAGTCCCCACGTTTCTTCACCATACAACACTGTTGGAGCCACAACACTTTCGTACCGAGTCCTCTTGAAATTCATGCTCAAACTTCTGCACTACAACAGCCCTCTTAACGCTTCCCACACTTTATAACCTTTCTCCAACGTACAGGTGAGATTATCTTCAATCCCCCTTCATGCAGACACACTTGCCTCAATGTATTTATTGTAAAACCCACGCATTTATCATGTATCACGGTGCAACAATCTAAAGAACACCTACAAACATGAAGACATGCACACTTAAAAAGCGCATAGAAACAAAGACACTCGGACATCAAACCACCTATCCACACACACAACCGAGAGACAGAGACACCTTAGATACCTTAGAGATGTTTGAGCCTCCACACCCGGGCCACACTAGTGTGCCGGCACAGACATACTGACGACACAAACAGGAAAGCACACATAAACAAAGACATTCAGATATGAAAGTCCCTCCTCACCCACACACAAAGATAATCCAGGCATCGAGTGACACAGGCACCGAATAATCCAGGCATCGAGTGACACAGGCACTCGACACACACGAGCACCCACCATCGACACGTCCTGGTGCCACACCGCCGGTCCGTCCACCTTCGTGAAGGTGACGCTGAGCAGCTTCTGGTAGATCTCGAACATGCCGCTCAGCACGCGCTCCAGAGGGAAGTATTCTCGAAGCTGCAGGGGACAAATTATATTAATGTGGCCTGTTCACATATTAAGTACATAATGAGATTAAGATTTTAGCGATGAGTTACATTTGGATACAAGTGCAAAAATAATGAACATACGTGTTAATAATGAGCTGAAATTACCTACCGAGCAGCCCTCAACACGTCAATTTACTCATCAGTTCACAGCCGCTGCCAGTAGGGTGCTTCCATATTTGCTCGCGTTGACGTCACCTTTATAATCCGGTTGCTTGAAACGTACTTTATTACCATAAGACGAAGCTTTGGGGCATATCAACCTGAATCTCATTATGTACTGATTATGAAAGTAGCAAAATGGAACTCGAGACTAACCGATGTATGAGAAATATATCATTGAACTTCCACCCTTATTTGAGCAGCAAAAGAAAAAATGAAATGAGAGACGAAGGAGAAGAAGGGAAAATGAAGGAAGAAAGAGAGGAAGAAGATTCGGATAGTGATAAATCATTCACTCAAGCCATTTAGAGGAGCAGGATATCTTGCAAATTTCGTCTTATTACCCTCGATGGTTTGTTTACCTCTGGTGAATCAAAACTCGCTTGCTGTAACGCCCTCGGACGAATCTCAAAAGATAACTACTAGACCTAAACTGAATGGAAGACTTAACAGCCCACTTGCATTCTCAGCCCATTTCGTAATCTCCACACCTA
This sequence comes from Orchestia grillus, assembly GCA_014899125.1. Taxonomy (NCBI): domain Eukaryota; kingdom Metazoa; phylum Arthropoda; class Malacostraca; order Amphipoda; family Talitridae; genus Orchestia; species Orchestia grillus. The sequence goes on along the minus strand of VOMN01118168.1, from coordinate 63,790 downwards.
TTTATAGCCTCTATGAACAACAGGATCCAATTCGTCTCTCTCAATCCAACGCTCCGTGTAAACTTATCTACCTCAACACGGCGCATTTTCACGTCTCAGGTCCCCGCTACAACCCGACACTGCCGATTTATGCTCTCTTTCTATACCTCGTATCCTTCCCCTACTTGGTTGTGTAGGGAGGAAGGATGTACAAAACACAGCATTTCTCATCCTTCATACCAATTTTAAAACCAAACGCCGCTGATGCAAGCTCACTTCTGGCCTACAATCTCGCTCCCGAAGCACGAACCATCACCTATGATGAACCAAAGAGCACGAGCACGCACCAAAGAGCACGAGCACGCACCAAAGAGCACGAGCACGAACCAAAGAGCACGAGCACGCACCAAAGAGCACGAGCACGAACCAAAGAGCCCGAGCATGAACCAAAGAGCCCGAGCACGAACCAAAGAGCGCGAGACTCAACACAACAACTGAAGACACTCATGCACAAGAGCCCATATCTCACGAGTGTGTGGTCCACGGCGTACTTCTTCCTCTCGACCATGTCCATGTAGTAGCGCACGTCCCACAGCTCAATCTTGCCGTCGAACTCGAGCCCGAGCTCCTCGCACTGCACAGTACACGGCACGAGTCAGGGCATAGGAAACAGTTTCAATATTTTTACGTGTTATAATAACAACTATGTGTGATGTTAATAGGAAAATCTTGACTCTCGCCCTCAAAGTCGAAGCCTAGCTTCTCGCATTGCACAGCACATGGCACGTGTTAGTGCGATAAGAAACTGTTTCAAAATGTTAATGTAGTTTTAATAACAATTATGTCTTAGTATAATGTCTAATACTAGTAATGATATTTAAGTAGGTTCTAGATATGCCCATGTATGAGTGTGTCTGATATTAATGCGTACTATTGAGTCCAAGTATGTCTATTATTTATAAGTACGTCTAGTGTGATATTGACGTGTGTATTGTCATGCTAACAACTAATGTTAATTAAGATATCACGGACAAAGAAGCTAATTTTGTTTCTCTTTTTCTTGAGAAAATGAGGTCGATGATAGCAGAAATGTCACATTATATAAAACCATCATAGAATTACCGTGGCTCTTTCTACTTGGCGTCGCTCACTACTCGTCTATTGTCGCTTGTAACTCGCTTCTATTGGGTTGAGTTTCAAGAACATTCATGATCAAGAAACATATGCTTAGTTTTGCAGTGTAAGTACACAAATACCGCTATAGTTAAATAAAGCACGTACGCAGTTCCCAACACAGTTTTACTTCTTCTCTCTTGTGGTTGAAATGCACTCTTCTCTCGCTTTGAGCGAGACTAAACCTTGATGTTGCAGTTCCGGAAGCCCATCTAAACAACGCATTAGTCAAACAGAACGCATATACAGTCTTTAAGACAGACTATCTTCTATCATGATGGTCTAAAAGCACTCTTATCATGCAGAGCCCAGACACACTCCAACACACGCTTACTTCTTCCTTCTTGAGTTCCAAGAGCACTTTCCTCTCGTCTTGAGCAAGGGGCCGCAGCTTGGTCTGGAGGTCAGCCAGGAAGTCCCTGACGGTCTCGGCAGTCTTGGCCATGCGGTCACTGAGCATGAAGGCGGCGTGTGTGGGGTACTCGAGCAGCTGGGCCAGCTGGTGGCGAATACGGACCAGCTCCTCCAGCAGCGGGGTGTTGTTAGACATGCACCTGGGTGGAGGGGTTTAATGCCATTTCTTTGACTGAACAGAGCCATAAGAAGAAACTTAATTCCAACATAGTTAACGTTAAATACAACAGATTGATTTTAAAATCCCTTTATTTAATGACAGGACGCGTGAGTGTAGTGGAGTGGAGAAAGTAATGTTTAAACTTCTCTTCTTTAAGAAAGCACTCCATAGCTCTTGAAAATACATCAGTCGCACACAGACGATAGACTCTGGGCCTCCCTGCCATGCAACTGTGCCATCGAGCCCCCTTTGCTACTGAAGGATGTCCATACGGTAAATAGCATCATTTACCTCATTTTGTAAACTTAAGTCCCAGTGCTCACTTCTGATTGGCTGCAGTGATCATAGCCTTGCGGGTAGCCGGCACGCTGCACTTCTTCATCACGGGGAAGAGGTGATTGTACTTGATGGTGACCTCCAACTTGCCATCCTCACCCTGGTCGAATACAGCAACATTTAGAAATATAAAAATAATTGTGAACTTTCCCTATGGAACAGGAAACGTTCTAACTCAACAGACACAGATTAGATTATCAGTTAGCTTGAAGTGCTCTAGCCACATAGAATGTAATCTCAAGAGAGCCAAAAAAGACCATTTAGTATGGAGTTTAGGAAATGTGCAATCTATGCATAAATGTGTTCTCACACAGGATTACATGCTCATAGAAACAGCAAGTTAAGAAAGAAGAAGATGAAAAGACAAGGAATAATCAGCAAAAAAAGCATGAAAATGAAGCAAAGTGGACACGGAAGATAAAAGTCCTGAAGGCTTAGCTAGAGCCGAGGTAACCTAACAGTCTCAAAAGATACAAGCAAAACTGCTTCTTGAATCCCCACACAGCCCAGGACTTAGTGAGTTGTTGTCATTTGGGTTCCAATACACAACACTTATCTACGAAATCATAATAGGATTTACAAAGGTAATACGATTGTGAAGACCTCCTTAAGGCAATGAACAATTAGCTTATTCGAACATTGCTAACCTTGTTAAAATGCAAAGGAGTGACAAACTTTGGGTTAATGATTTGATATTTTTTTGACTAGCCTCCAGCTACATCAAAACAGAGTTATGGAGACCTATCCCACTTTTTAAATAAATATTCCCTGAAATTTTAACCAATAAAATGAAATCTATATTACAGGTTAAAGCTTCATCTTAAAGGCATGAAATCAACAACCAAAATATCATAACATTTAAAGATTTGAAGCGAGACAAAAATTCTCAGTACTTAAAACTAGCTCACTCAATATTTGATAAATTAAGAATTCTATTTACTTTCGGTTGAACCTCAACTCCCAGTAGAAACAACACAGACTTTTTAGCTGACCGAACGCGAGTATAACTTTACGAGTACTGTACGCCTGCACTCACAATGTTTAACAAGCATTAAATAAGTTAAGTAAGGCCAACTTGACATACCACAGGAAACTCTTTGATGAGATCCTCATGCAGACCAACTAAGTCCTCTTTCTTGAAGTACAATTTAGTGTCATCCTCGTTGAGATTCGATGAAAACTTTATGCTCAGCTCAGACTCCTTGGTCTTGAGTTTTTTCACCTGCGCCTGCACGTCAGCCGACAAGTGAAGACCTGGAGACACAAGCAACATCAACTCAGGGCTTGTGCATCGTACATTATGTTCATGTTGAAAATCATAAAAATTGGCAAGTCCCATATGAAACTTTTATTTTTTATTACTCAAATAAGTCACCTAAAATGAGAAGTTTTATTCAATACAATTTTGACTCAGACAAATGTTCCAAAAACAAGTAGATTCAATAGGAGACAACTGTAACTACATTGAAAAGCCTCAAAAATAGGTAAATCAACTGAATTGAATAGCACATTAATTCTAAAATGAAATGCTTAGATGTCCATTCCAGATGATATTAACATAGGAACACATTTATTGAGTGAAAAAGATAATTCTTGAGCCTCGCCAAAACTGACCGTATCTTTTCCCCTTAACGATGAGCTTTTCCACAAAGCGGCGCTGCTCAGCACCAAGCCCCTCCAGACCCTTGTTCTGGATGGCCAGCAACCGCTCGAAGATGTCGCTCCTCATGCTGAGCACAAATTGATAAGTTTAGGTATGCTTACTTCAAGTTGAAGTGAAGCATGGCACAACAGTTATCTTATAAATATTATACTTAGGAAACACAAATTATACTACTGATATTTCACATAGGAAATTTTGCAATGTTCCTGTTGAACTATGTGCATGTAAGATTAGAATTAGAACAGAACATTTCTACAGAAGCTTTCTTTCATATTTATTTGTAGATACTGATCTCTAATTTGAATCAAAAGCATTTTCATTAGAAAAATGTAATTTTATTCTACATGTAATGCTTGAAGTACTTTAACAAATTTCCCACAGAGCATAGGTGCCCTACAAGGCTTACAGTTAGCTCTCATTTTCGAACACCCTATCGCCAAGTTTAGCATGAAAAGCTGCAGTAAACTTTTATTCTTGAAGACAGTACACACCTTGAAAGGTATCACTATTTCTATTTGACGGATTCTAAAATCTGCCAGCAAAAATATTTGTCACTGTACTCTTAGAAAATTGAGAAGATGAGGATTTCGTGTTTTACTAAATATTCATTAGTATATCATTTCGAGCCTTCGTAAGAAATAATTCATTTCATCTACTGATGCAGTAACTCATCATCTTTAAGATGTATTTGCAAGGTATTTCAGTTGATCCTATGAAAAAAAGTTCATTTGTTATTTTTCATCCTAAATTCATCTGGCATTTTATAAAGCTTGAATTCTGCTTGTTAAAGAAAAAAAACCACCACAAGCAGCTCAATGCGCATACAAAACCATATTTCAAAATTCTATTACAAATTATCAATACTCGAGCTAACAATTCTACATGTGTGTGTGCATGTGTTCTCTTCTTGTTCTCTACGTGTGTTCTCTTGCTTGTGTGCTGGCGCGTGGGACCGTACCTGCCTCCCTGACCTGGGGTTCGATTCTGACATTGCCCTGGATTGGGGGGCTGCAGAGGTGAGATTCAGAGGTGAGAATTGTTAAATTTTGTGCTCAATAACAGAGAGAAGCATATTTGCTTGAGTCAAAAAGGAGTTGTACTTTCATCATTTGAAAACCTGAGAAATTTTTATAGGTTGTACAAGAATTCTGAATGAACTCACCAATCATTAATACAATAAAAATCATAAGTAATTAAAATAGATGGAAAGCAGCAAGAAATGTCTGATGAGTGAATGTACAAAATTTTCCCACAAGTAAATTTTCCTAAAATAATGAGGAAATATACACTCAAATAACTGGCAAATAAAACACTGCTTACAGGCAGCAAACAGATGAAAGTATACAAAATGCCAGTAATTTAAATCCAAGAGAAAAAGATAAGGACTCACTTGAGGGCAACATCAAATTCTTCCATTTTCTCCTCAGCCTTGCAGGAAGCATCCCTGACAGACTTGTCAGCAACACAGTGCTGCGGCATGTCCAGCACAGACCCTCGAGTCTTGAAGTCGCAGTGCAATTTCTCCAGCGGCTAACACATGAAAATATATGATCAAAAGCTTTACTTGAATGATGTGTTCAACTTCTACTATATGTTTCACAGCAACTATGGTAAAATACCTTGGATAAAAATAGGTAGTTGCATGGTTTAACCAAACAATTTGGAGTTTGTCACACCCATTAGAATTAATAGTAAATTCAACTACAACCAAATGAAAAACTGCTAACCTACTCTTCAGTGACTAGATAGTACTCAAAGAGAATTTCTTAGTATACTTAAATTTGACAAGAAATGCCTGAATATTTCACTGACACAAATATATGCCAATACTATTAAAAGAAATGGTAGCACCACTTTAGATCACAGCACTTCAGTCACTCACACTATGCCATGCCAAAGAGAAGAGACCATTTAGTAGGTATGGACTATAGAGAATGGGAAATCTACAGTATGCACAATATGTGTTCCCACATGGGTTCCCCTCCACATAGAAACACTTAATTGAGAATAAAAAGGAAGAAAATACAAAACAAGAGATAGCAAAAAAGATGTGAAAATTTAAAAGTAAAGTAGGCACAAAAGATGGAGATTCTAAATGTTAATCTACAGAGGAGGTAACCACACATTGCTTCTCAGGGGTCACTAGTGCTCAAAGCATACAATAGACAAACCTGACCCTATTGCCCATCTCATGACCCCTAAGGGATAGCTAGTTTTCAAAGAAGTACAAGACTGATCAGATCCTAAACAATTGCACTTTCAAATTTCTTAGTACACAGAGGCTTGGTAATACATGGAGCAGCAAAGGAATTAAAGTTAACAAATTTGTAACTGTTGAATGCTCACCTTGGCAACATTCTCATAGCAGGCTCGATCTAGAGGCACAGCCCCAACGCTGTCCACAATATGTCCAAGTTCAGCAATGAGAGCATTAGTATCAGCTTCTATTTGGGCTGGAGTACATTTGGTCAAGTCCCAGTTGCCACAAACTCCTTTTGGTACTGCCATACTGATCAATCTATGGCTTGAACACTGAATCTGAAAAATATTAGGAACATTAATTACATTTCTAAACATAATCTTTGATATACCATAAAAAACTTACAAAAACACAACAATTGAACTCAAAAATGTACACAATGAGCAATTGCAGTGAATTAGCAACATCAAAAATTACACAAAAAAGGAAGGAGGTAAAAACTTAATAATGCTTTCTTGTATACATAATTAGCAGTAAACAAAATAAAACAACACTAGAGCTATATGTTTCCTGAAAATTGCAAAAAAGTTTATTTGACAAGACTTAAAACACATAGAAGAGCCAGAAAACATTTAACACTCATCCTAGTTAACTATATATACTACTTATAAAACTAGAATAATTTCATAAATAACAAATTACACAGCCAGTTAGATATAACATATTTGTTTTGATGTAAGGAATACTCACTTTTAAAAATGAGCTTCCATGTAATTGTTTAAGACAGCTATATCTGTATGAGACAGCAGTAGATATTTGCAGCACTGGCTTGCCCAAGCTGAGAGCTAACTTGTAAAACAACATACCAACTATAAAAGAAAAAAATTGGCTGTCAGGCTAATAAAGAACTTTAATATTCAAAAGTAAATTAGATAATTAACTGAAAAGTTTCTTATGTTGCATTGTAAATGAGCAGGACTAACTTTTATGACAGAAATGAAGATGTATTAATTTCAAAATGACTCATCTACTAAGATAGTCTTAGAACATCATTCAGCCCTTTTAAGATTTTTATATGAATTTTAACAAGTTTTTCATTTATTTATGAAGAAATAGATACATTCAATTAACAAAATATTGTTATAATTTAATAAAAATTGAAGCAATATATACTCATTGAACAAAAATAATTTCATCATGAAAGCAAAAATTACTAATAGAAATGTTATTCATATCTCTATCAATTGAAGACTTTCCTTAGAAAATACCATTAAAACTTAATCCTAAATTTAAAAACTATAGTTCAATAAACTTTAATAGTTCTTCATAGACAGGGGTACAAAAGGTATTATTTGCATAAAAGATTGCACTACCCATGAAGGCAACATTAGCAGATCTACAAAAATACTCCTCATATTCACTTTTCAAAGCAGTTATTTATTTTAATACCATTAATTTTGTGGTTTATAAAATGTATTGAAATTATTAAGTTATTATTTTTTATCAATTTATATTATGAATTTATGCATGTAATTGATGTATTAAAAAACAAATTTATTCTGCATTTCATAACATCAAATTTTCCTTACATGATCACACCATACAACATTAACCTGAATAAACAAGTGCATTTCAGGCTCATTACACACATTAACCTACATGTTTTCATTCAACCCTAGTAACTACACTTTTATGCACACAAAATCACTCAAATGCTAAAAGATTTGAAGTATAACACTAACCAAATTTAAATGAATACCATCAAGTAACCACACACTATGCAGTGTCAATGGAACTCGCTAGCTCAGTAAAAACAATTCATCGGACATACATTGCAATGTCGTAATAATGTTTTACTAGAAAAAACAATAAGTTTCACATTATATACAAATGATAATATTAAAACACGAAAAATTTTTCGTTTTTGGGAGTAATTTAATCGATGCTAAAATAACACCCTCGTGTTAAGCCGTGTCAAGTGAGTTGACGACTTCACCACTCTAGTCTAACCGGCACACCACTCAGTAGTCGACACGCGCCTGCCACTCTGCCGCCTCAACTCTGAACTGCAACGCCAAATCCTGCCTATCCTGGCACCTTCCTCTCGCTCCGTTACGTCGGAAGAACAAACTAGTACTTCTAGATTGCAAACTCCAATGTGAAAAGGCTGCTAGACACATTCAATTTTATAGCAGTCACTATGGCAAATAAAAAAGCATGATCCTAAATATACTGCTGACCATAATTAGGACTTCACATAATTACAAAATTAAGTTTTAGAGGCCACAGGTACAAAAGTATTTGAGCTTGCAACACACTTTCATTCGCTCGCACGTCACGTACTCCTGTCTCAACGGCACTAATATATACATTTACACGCTCCTAATTAGCGTGCAATGTTCAGTCTAGCGTAGCATAACAATGTGACCTAAGAAATAGGCTCCAAAGATATTTGATGCCTCTCAGCAGTTGTATGAATAAATAAAAGACTTTAAAATGGGGAAAAAACCTTGTCATTTTTCATACCCCTAATGGCAGAAAATTAGTCTGACTTCATCAATCATCCCAATTTTTACTACTCATCTAGAAGTTTCACAAAAGATTTACATGATAGATAATCCTCAATAAATAATTGCCTTTTTTGGAATCGTTTCAAGCCATAGTTCATATTCATCATAGATTCGGTCAAGAACTTCAGCTGTGGCAGGTAGAATTGTGTTACCGTGAGAGATCGAAGAATGAAGTTTGTTGATAATGCAGCATTAAAGGCAGTCGAGTGCGAAGAAGATCAGTTTCACAATGTGCATGGCCTACTTCGATATAAAATTTTAAAAGATAAAAAGTACAACGCAGCAAGCTTTACTGCTAAAACTAACCCCTCTATAAACCAGCAATCAACTGTAATAATCGTTTTTTACTGCTCAAAATATAACCAGCGCCACGTAGTCTAAGTGCAATACTGTATATTGGTGTTTAATTACCTTATAATTACTTTTGGGGTACGTGAATGTTGTGACGTTTTACCGTTTTCCCATGGGAAGCGCCTCGTGACCACAGGATAATTCGCTGGTCGGAATACGAGTAGAACCAGTGAGAGCAAGCGCGCTGCGCAGAGCCCACGCAGCCGAAATGCAGATGTCAAGTGTGAGGAGGACAGTTACTGATGACAACTGAAGCGTCATCTCATATGAAAACACGAGCGTGAGAACAGTTACTCATGACAATTGACGCGGCATCTCACGTGAAAACAAGAGCGTGAGAAAAGTTACTCATGACAATTGACGCGTCATCTCGCATGAAAACACGAGCGTGAGAACAGTTACTCATCCCAATTGACGCGTCATCTCACATGAAAACACGAGCGTGAGAACAGTTACTCATGACAATTGACGCGTCATCTCACATGAAAACAAGAGCGTGAAAACAGTTACTGGTGCCGATTGACGCGTCATCTCACATGAAAACAAGAGCGTGAGAACAGTTACTGGTGCCGATTGACGCATCTTACATGAAAACAAGAGCGTGAGAACATTTTCTAATGACATTTTACGCCTCTTCTTGCATAAAAACAAGAGCATGAGAACATTTTCTAATGACATTTGACGCCTCTTCTTGCATAAAAACAAGAGCGTAAGAAGTGCGAGGACAACAGTGACTGATGGTGATTGACGCCTATTCTTACATAAAAACAATAGCGTGAGTTTCCAAGGTTCACCGAAAAGAATTTTGACTGCAAACATCTCTAGTGAGATAAGTAAATATTTAGACAAAATGAAAAACAGTTTTTTTGCTAATAATTCAATACAGTGGCACAAACATCTTTCGAAAATATTCTAGGAAACTTCAACAGAGGGCCACGCTTCAAAATACAGCGTGTCCCAAAAAAAAACGATACCCAATTTTCAAGGGCATCTTCAGCTTTTACGATTACGTAGTACACACACACACTCTGCGCACAAGCACTTGATACAGAACAGTATGGGTTAAAAATTAGCATACAATACAACACTCGTGGAGAAATGAAGAAGAGTCGTTTGCATTATCCTAACGAGTCCACAAAAAACATTGACGTGCCCCATCTACATGGAAGAGGAGCGGACGAAAAGCATTGTTGCTTGGATATTTTCGAGCCAAGTCTCTCGGTCTGAGCCTTACGAGTGTCGAGGGAGGCACTTCAATAGATTCAGCTTGCGCGTGCGTTCAGCGTTGAGATAGCGCGCATACTCCATTCAAGTGAGCTTGCTGTCGAACAAGAGTCCCAGAAATATTTCCCTGGTATCGAAAATGTCGTGCGTGCAGTCTAGAAACGATATCAACGAAGCTTTTACCTCCCCTTAAGACGTGAGGAGCTATTGTTTTCTCGGTGGAGAAGACACATCCCGTGCTCGGCAGCCCACTGGCTCACCCGATTTACAAAGGTTTGTAGTCTCCGGAGGAATGCAGGAAAGTATCACCATGAAACGCCGATCATGAAGTCGTCGACGTACAACGTGGTGAACACGTCGGCTGGGACGACGAGGGGTAGACCGTCGATGTTCAAGAGAAACAGAGTGAAAGTAATTACGGATACTGGGGGAATACCTCCATTCTGACCTTCTACTCGCGAGAATTCTGTTGTAACCTTCACAAGGGAGAGGCACATAGAAGCAGCCAGGTAAGAATGTTGAGGAAGAAAAACAAACGAGCGATAGCAAAGGCGTGAAAATTGATGAAAGTGACGTGGATACCAAAGACTGATGTCCCAAAGGCTTATCTATGGCTGAGGTAACCTAATAGTGCCCCTTGGGATCGCCAGTTCCTAATAGCATACGACAGACAAAGCTAGCTAACCTAACGCCTATGCGATGCCCCCCGAGGGAATAGAGGCAAAATGCAATAAAAAATATAATTTAGCCAAGGCAGCCCGTTAATCCAGGGACAGAACTAATATGCTCTGCTCAGCTCCAATTGAACACGTGTAGAGAAGGTTAAAATGAAGAAAAACTTCCAATTTTCCCCAAGTCCACGCGATGCAGGAGGAATGCATGACCCACCAAAAACAACACCGAAGGGAATATTAAAACACTAATGTGCAAGGTTAGTACAATTCCTGTATTTTCGCATAAACTGCAAAATATATACAGCCCACTTTAAACTTATTAAAAGCACCAATAAAACAATAAAAAACATTAACTCCTAAACAACAAACGCTTTATTTCTCACGATGAAAGCACCGAACCTTCGGTGATAGTAAAATTAAGGAACAAACTTTTACTCGTGTACTAGCACGATGATCACAAAGAATACTTGCGACCAAATAACAAACAAATAACACTCAGTCTAAACTGTAATGAGCCACGGGTCACGTCAAAAAGGATCATAAATCCAACAAAAATTAAAAAAACTTTACACAACTTGAACAAAACAATCTTCTATTCTCTACGAAAATCGCCAAGCATTTATTTGCAACTGTAGCAAGGATTTAAACAAGAATGATAATTGATTGATCCCGGGTTGACAGCAATGTCACTGCCTTCAGAAGTGTCCAGGCTGTAACTACAACGGTTCATTCAATAAGTGTTGAGGTCAACCGGCGATATGGAAGGTCATTTATGTAAGAGTACAAAACCATTGAGCTTAAGTACCTCGCTTTTTAAAACTTCCATGAGAAGTGAGAGAAATTTTCGTCAAAAATTCATCAATTGAATAAAACTTCTGCATAATTTCTAACAATTATTAACACTCACGTTATACTCGACTTGCACAGATAATCATCAAAAAAGGAATCACACAACATTCCCTCACTTCTAGGAGCGAGGTTGTATAGCACTTTATAAAAATTTTCAAGTCAATTCTAATGAAAACCGTGAAATAAATGACATCGTTATTCAAGAGAATTAAACTTTGAGTTCTAAATATATAAATAGAATTCAAATATGTTCACAATTTGACAGCTTTATCATGCCAAGTGAAAACTAAGCCAACCTGAGTGCAGGACTCTAAGGATCAACAGATAGTTTAATTCAATACAGTTATTGAAAAGGCAGAATACCAAATGTGCTGAACACGTTTTAAACCGAGACCAGTTTTAAAATATGATGCTTCAGAGGTCACACTGCTCAGGTGGCGTGGAGCAAGTGACCTAAATTATTAAATGCTCCGCACAGGAAGTGATGGCCACTTTCACGCAGGGCTGAAATTCACCACTCACATTCCGGGTTCGTCAAATTTATACAAACACCGGAGAAAATTGTCAAACTATGAGGCGGACGTAAACTTCAGGGCATCTCTAACAAGCAACGGACGTAGACCTTTTCCAAAGAGCGCAAAATTTCTCCGCAAATTTTTATTCACACATAGATAGTGTGTTCGAACTAACGAAGTTCAAGATAAAACATCTCTTCCTCCGAAATACTCGAAGTAACGTATCGTGCGTGTCAGGATAAGTGAATAATATGACGTATGTCGGAGGTGGCCTGGGGTGTTGTCTACACAGCAAGAGCGATGTGCAGCACAACATGATGAGTGGTGCAGCACAACATGAAGAGTGGCACACACAGCACAGAAATAATGGTGTACACACCAATAAGTGGTGTACACACCAATAAGTGGTGTACACAACAATAAGTGGTGTACACAACAATAAGTGGTGTACACAACAATAAGTGGTGTACACACCAATAAGTGGTGTTCACAATAAGTGGTGTACACAACAATAAGTGGTGTGCACAACAATAAGTGGTGTACAGATCAGACCAGCCCTGCTTGCCCAAGCCCAGTATGCGACCAAGACAACAGCGCAGTTGCGTCACGCCGCATTCCCCAAGAGCTGCTCTGTGCTGTGCTTGGGAGCAGCTGTCACTGCCGACCACCCTCGCGTCAGCGGACCGTCTCTGGCGCAGCCCCTGCTTCACATGAGAGGCTCGCTGGACTCCCTGGTGTAGCTCTTGACCCTGCTGAAGGCCAGCTGTGGGAACGAGTCGAGCTGCGTCACGTCCACCTGCGCAGAGTGCACGGCGCCGCCACAGTCCACGCTGCTGATGGTGTACTGCCGCCACTGCAGGAACCAGTTCCGGCACCCGCGGCGGGCGTTCGTCAGTTCCAGGGTCTGTGTTGGGAATGTGACGGTCAGTTGCGAGCAGGTGAGATGCGACGGGAGGGGGAAAAGCCCTCGCCTGGAGGGGGCAAAAGCCCTCGCCTGGAGGGGGCAAAAGCCCTCGCTTGGAGGGGGCACAAACTTAACCAGGCATAGAAAAAAAACCATCCGGGCGGGAAAGAAGAACTTCCAACGGGACAACATTTCAGGCCGAGCCGCTCATCATGAACTCACCATTTTGAAGTTGGTCTCGGCCACGTCCGTGGTGCCTTGGCCGCGTCTTCTGCGCGTCCTCTGCAGCTGCCGCTTGGTGTTGCTGCAACGCCTGAAGCTCAAGTGCACCAGCGGGCCGTCGAGCGCGTAGTGGCCGGCCAGCACCTGCGGCCACACGTAGACAACTGCATCAATGATGACACACGCACGGTAAAGTACGACCTCATGCTTCAAAGCACGGACCATGGAAAAGTTCCAGGACCCTCGTAAAGCAAACAATAGTGTTGAAAAAAGTTCCCTGATGAAGAAAACATCGAACTGCAGATCAAAATTTGACCGAATCACACACCGCACTTTTTGGGTGGAAGTTAACATACCTCAAAACACTCTAGGAATCTAAAGAATGATCTGGATACTGCTTGGCACTCTATTTTTTGATGCACAACGAATGGCGTGAACATCGTAAGGACGGAGACGAAGAGAACGCGAGGAAACTGACCCCAAGCATGCCTACCTTCGACGAACTGATTGGGCCCTTTGGAATCGCATACTAGAGATAGTAAGACAAAGCTAGATGAAGGAACAATACTTATTTACCTCTACACTAGACATACAGCAACTATGCTAACACATGGCAATTAAATCAACAGTCAACACACGACAACTATGTAGACATATGATCGCTACGTCAACATACGGCACTGGTATTTAAACTGTTTAAATTGGAAGCGGTGAGTGCAAACATACGTTTACCTGAAGAATTTATTAAATATCGCACAATTGAATATTGTCCCAAATACCGTGAAATTATTTCGTACATAAATACGTTTATGTTGAAGGTCATAAAGATCACACACAAATGATACGATACTTAATAAATACTAGTAGAAAATTTAAGCTGTGGTGACAATTTTTCGCGATTCTCTGTAGTCATATGTTCGGTAGCAGGAGAGGCTGCTACGGCTGAACTCAGTGACACTAGAGCGCAGGTTCAGATCTCAGAAGCGGCAGTTGCCCAGTTGGGAGGCTCATAGTCCACACACACCTAGCACTGACCAAAGGAACCAGTCATGGGAGGTTTTTTCTCAACTCCCCTCCATAACAATCAGCCAACTAAATATGAATTGCTCCCCTTACAACAAAATAAAAATACTCATAAGGGTGTAAACAATGCCAATAAAAATACAGAAGACGCATTTGAAGGAGTGACATAATAATCAAGTTATTCCCGTACACCATTTGAGAGTTGCCCCAGCTGAGATGTTGCGGACACGCAACTACTATACTTCCTCTTTTTTGACACCCTGTCCTCGCCGTACAAAAAAACGGAAGATGCCAATAAAACATCCCTACCCACGGGCCCAATGATCTGCCCTTCCCGCCTCCAGCAATTGCAATCTTTAACCACTAACCCTTCGCTGAGCAACAAATTATGCGCTGCAGTTCCCTCAACTATTAAAGTTCTGCAATGAATCTTCCCTAGAGGAACACAGATCAATTTTTTAAAAATAACTAGCCCAGTGAGAGGTTCAAAAGAAGTGCTCGTGTAGAATAACCGCAGCATTTTCCAAAAATAATACAGAATAACTTTCAAAATCACTAGCCCAGTGAGAGGTTCAAAAGACGTATTCCTGTAGAATAACCGCAGCAATTTCCAAAAATGATACAGAATAACTTTCAAAATGACTAGCCCTGCGAGGCAAATCCTCGCTCGATTAGACGCGCCCGAGCAGGAGGAGGGCAGCAGACCTGGGAGTGTTTGGGGTCCTTGTGTGCGAGGTGTCCCACCACCGCCTGGGGCTGGTCGCACGTCGTGATCATCAGCACCACGTCACCGGGGAAAAACCTTATCAAGAAATTTTTCATTATTACTAATGTTACTACAAAAAGAAGCTTGAAATTGGGTTATTGGTGCCTGTATTCGCCTAGCGAAATGGATGGAATTTGTGAAAAGGTGAATTCTAGGAGAAATACTTCAGTTAGTTCATGTGAATGGTAAAACTGACTTTGTCAATTATTAAGTCGACGGCACGCTCGGAAGGTCAACGTTCGGATTAAACAATGAGTTACATACTAGTGAGGCCATTCTTTCCTTGGTAATAGGAAAAATAGCACAACTCTTCTGAATACATATGGCCTTCTTTTAAAATTAAACATACAAAATTTTAAATTATAAAATACTGAAAGTAGCAGATAAAATTACGACTAAATACGCACGCCAACAAAAAACTAGAATTCAGAGAAGGCGGACAAGAAACAAAAAAGTTTATTCATGACATAATACAGTTTTGTTAAACATAGTCCATTAGATGCACAAGCATCACAAATGAAGCTGTCGTCAATAAGCAAGAAAATCTGATACACTGGAGATATTAGCTAGGAACTTTCTTCCTCGTTTTAGTAATTGCATGCTCTGATAAAATCAAACGCATCTCTAATGATCGCACCCGCTGCTTAATGTATCTCACGATGCGGTGTGCTGAAGTCGAGGGTATTTCGGCCAAATTTGGTCAGAGAAGAAAAGTAAAGTAAAAGTCTAAAGCAGCGAAGTCTAGAGCAGCGAAGGCTAGAGTTGGTCAGAGAAGAAAAGTTCAGCTGGGGTCTGAATTATTTAAAGTCGAGCTTGGAAGGAAAAGAAAGATGCAGTTGAGGTCTTGAGTATCCAAGGCTTGGTCACAGAAAAAAGTTGAGTAGGAAAAGTATTTTGTAAACTACCAGAAAAAGCAGAAATAAAAGTTCAATGAGCTAAGGTACTCTGTAGACTACCTGAAGAAGTGGCAAGTAAAGTTCAGTAGCAGTTAAGGTGGTCTGTAGACTACCTGAAGAACCGGTAGTAGATGACGAGATGCCACGGCTGGTAGTTCTGGTCGTGGAAGTTGCACTCGCCGGACCTGAGAAAAATGCCGGATTTGCTACACAAAACATCTAAACTAAGAAAACATCATGAGAGTAACAAAAGTTAACAGCCCAACGATGATGAAAGGTGGGAAATATGTAAATAGTCTTCAAAGATTGGGACAAGAATGTAATTGTTTGTAATATCCAATGGAAATAAAGAGAAAAATTGATTTCATTGACAGCAATAGCACCACTATAACTTGACGCTTGAGCGACAGTAGCCCGTCTTACCAACGTTTGATAATTACGTCTTGCACCTGGCGTCCTCCTTCCAGCATGCATCCTCCCAATCTGATCTGGCTCGGTAAACGTGCCATCTCAAGATTCGGTGACGGGCCCTGGCCCCCTAGATCACCGGATTTGCCCGTTTGTAATTTTTTATGGGGCTACCTTAAGGGTCGGGTCTGCACGACTCGGTCACGAATACTGGATGAATTGAAACAAAAAATTCTAGGCGAAATTTCTGGTATTCCAGCTGAGATGTTGCAGCAATCAATGAGGAGCCTCCAGAGCAGAATGGAAGAATGTACGCATAAAAGACACCCTTTGCACGTCGTAATTTTCAAACATTGAAAATTTGGATTGCAGTTTCCCAAGAGATAGGTTGCAGCTCTTCAATTGGTGTGAAAATTTTTTTATAGATTTTCTAGTTTTGGCTTTTTCAAAAGTTTCCGTTTTTCTGTACCACACGGTATTTTTCAGTTCCAAATGAAGAGCGACATTAAAGTATAGAAAAGAAACAGAAGCACATAAAATAACGGAAAAATATATTTCAGAAATAGAATACACAACTACAGAACTGTAGTGAAATTTCCCGTTATACCTCAACATCACACTAATTTGAAGTCCGAAATTCAATGCATTATGTTGCTCCACTACCTCCAAAACGAATGAAATCTATAAGCCCAAGAGCAGCAGGACAAATGGGCGATCAGAAGTTGCGAATAATATTAGAGAGACGTGACCACGCGGCACTTACACAGCCAACACAACACAGGATAGTTATGTAAACTTACAAAGTACTTTTGAAAATGTGTTTCTTGAACGGGATGATGTGTGCAACGTTTAAAATAGATTAATCTTACAAATATTACCATAAACATACAAGACATTATGTGTGGCATAATAGAATGGCATATTACGTTCAGTAGAACTAAATTTATTTCATTGTTTCCCACCCCAGCAGCGGGCGATCATCAGAGTGAATGTAGGAAATGGATCAGTTCCAGTGACCCACCTAACGATGACACAAAATTTCAGTGCCTCGCTTACCACAACCGGCAACGGTTGCAAAAGAAAGCGTCACTGTCTTGCAGGAACAAAAAGAGGAAGCAATAAGAATAAAAATGGGGGGGAACACCCACGGCCGAGAAATCCGGTCTACCAAGTAGGGACCTTTCGTTTTCGTAACGAGGAACACTAGACAAAAATCCTATCACTGGAAATCACAGGCCTCACAATTGAAGAGAATATGCCCCATTTCAAAAATTTATAGCTACGCCCAAAGAAGCATCATACCTGAAGTATGATATTTTGGATATGTAGCAACCGTTGTAGCGAGGCTTGGGTCGTGTGAGGTACATGCCGCGCCAGCTGCACTCGCCCAACTGGAGATCCTTCTGATGACAGCTGGTGCTCCGGTCCCAGCGCTCAGGTGATGTGGTGTATGGGCTGCAGTCAAAGCCCCACACTCTGTCAGAATTTAGAACTCGTTAGTTTTCTATTCGCAGAGAGGTTTTCGAATAAAATGAGCACAGAAATCTACGGAGATACTACCAACAGTTAGCGAGATAGAAAAAGGTGGATTTAGACTAGTTAAATTAACAAAAAATGTAAACGTTAAACTTACTCGTTACTCGAGAGTCTCACCAGAGCATAAAGAGTTAAGAGCGCTAGATGTTCTGTTCAAGACACGTGTGGTTTGCAAACCTGCTGACGCTAGGTACTCTGAGCCAGTATCACAGGACTAAAGTACGCTGACGAAAACAGACACCATCAGTATATATACATATCACAAATGCTAATATGTGCTAGAACCACCCACTCATATGCCTAATGGGAAGTGCTACATCTACACATGCTTTCTATTGAAATAACAGCATTTATATCTACTCGTAAGACAAGCTCTACATAATTCTGATAACAGGCTTTTGACTGCTATATTTTCATTCATCTGAAAATACTCATAATCAGTTATTTTTCAAATAGCTCCACGATTCATATAATAGCAGGGCAAGAAAGGCGTAATGGCATCACTCTTGGCTACGTGCACCCATTGGAAACTTAAATAATGTCCACTGATAACGTTATGATAAAGCAACAGTTTTTTTCATCTGCCTCATCTCCAGCTATCCAATTCTATAGATGAATGGGCATTTCACAACACCCAAATGTACAACCCAGTTTAACTTTTTGCCTGGACATCCAAAAATACGCATAAATATCTATAATTAGGGCCACCTAAGCGTAGATATCGCCGCCGGGTCGTTGATTGTCGACAGGGAGAAGTGCGACAGGAAAGTGGGCACAAGCTCGGCCGGAGATAATCGTCATTACGTCCTGCGGCTCACCAGAGCGCCCTAAATAACCCCATAAAGTCACCTCCAGTGAAACAAAGCACTTTCTACTTTTTAGGTTTCCTCTAATTTACTATTGGCAGGCCTTCTTCCAGAGCGCCTCGGACCTGGTGAGTACAAAACTAAGCTTCTTTATATCTTCCCTTGAAGTTACCTCTGGCAGGCCTTCTTCCAGAGCGCCTCGGACCTGGTGAGCACGAAGAAGCCGCGACACACGGCGGCGATGGCGTGCAGGGAGCGCATGTCGAGGTCCGCCCCCACCACCCAGTACAGGATCTGCTCCACGATCTCGCGGGGCAACGCGCTCACGTGCACGCTCTGCGCACCGCACGCACCAGGCTACACAACTCTGTGTTGCATGTGCTGTGTATGTGGGCCTACTGTTTTTACAATATACATGTTGAATGTGGACAGTTTTGGATGTGTTGAATGTGTTGCATGTATGTGCGTTAAATGTACTGCATGTATGTATGCCGAATGTGCCATGTACATACATGTGTACATAACTACTGGGGATATGAACGCATGAATGAATGTATGTGTTGTAGATACAGACAATTTGATGATATATGTGCTGTGTATGTAAGTTATATATACAATATATGTGCTGTGTATGTAAGTTACATATACAATATATGTACTGTAATGTACATACAATTCATGTTGAATGTACTGTGTACTCAAATAAATACAGACACAACTTCATGATGAATGTATACATAAATCACGTCAATGAAAGATGCACACATAAATTTTCAACACAAAAAATTTCATGAATCCACGATACCGTATTATTCTACCACGTGCATCCCTTTCATCCACCAGAGTCAAATCGTTTTGTGTGTAATTGAGATCACGGATAAAGAATATCATTAAAATTTGGAGTCGACGTACGGGATGCATTTTGAATGGACACCCTCTGCATTTTTACTTTGTACGTACACAGCAGTCCACTTTAAAATAGTGGGGCAAAAAATAAACATCCGTTAAAAGCCGTCAAGATGAGTCAAAGAACAGACTGACGGGCATCATGTGCATAGAATTATAGGAAATAAACGTTTCTTAAGCAGATGTGGAAAATAGGCTAAAGGTTCAGTCCTTGTTTGTAAGTATTACACACACATGAACCCACGCGTCATATCAGAAAAGTAAGTCAAAGAACTGTACTTGAGGTATGGATATATTTTGGAGAAATTTAACTTGAATCAACTTGATCAGCTTTAGAACAAATCAAGCAGTAATAATTTAGAGCACCCACAGGATGCACCATCATATTTTCGCATCCAGCTTCAGGATCAACAGGGTTTTAGCAGTATATTACCTAAGCTTTCTCTCTCGTGAGCGACGTTTCCACGCTGCAAGCAAGGAAAACGTTTTTGACCTTCAATATGTGCATCCATAAACAGCTTACACCATCAGAATGAAAGACATACACGATATTAAGGATTATAATGTACATAGAAAAACAGATTGAAGAGGAAATATCACTGTTCATAACATAATTCATTATTCAAAATAAATATAGATGAACAGATAGAAAAGATAACACTATTGCTTATGTTAACGTACTCGAACAAAAAAAAATTTGCTTGCCTCTAATATTGTGTAGGACCTTCAGAAGCACGAATAATGGCTGCAATTCTACTCTGCACTGACTCTACAAATGCCTTGATGCACACTTAGTCGATTTTAAACCCCTCTTGCATCAACTGATATCGTGGTGCGGACACAGTATGTAGAAGATCTTCTCGACGTCCAACTTGTCGGTCTAAGTGGTCACACAAACATTCTATTGGGTTCATGTCTGGGGACTTAACTGGCCAATCTAAATGCCTGATTTATCATGAATGACTGTCATATTAATTATTGCCAGTTCTAGAAGGATGCTCCCAGCATTTGCCATCCTGAATGATAGGCGAGGCAACATGCCTTTCTTCATTCAGATATTGTACAAACGGCAAAACTTTGTCATCTAGCAGTTCAATGTAGCCATGCTGGATGAGTTTGACAAAATACCTCAACAAAAAAACTCGCTTCTGTGTAGCTGAAACAGCCCCAGAGCATGAAAGACCCTCCTCCATCTTGTATTGTTTGTTGAAGGCTTCATGAAGTCTTCGATGAACATGACAGTAGGCATCATTTCTGTGCAGACTGAATTGTGATTCATCTGACCACATACATTGCTCTATTCTTGTACAGTCCAATGTGCATGTGCTTTAGCCTAGTTCAAACGAATGGTCTGGTGGGCAGGAGTTAACATCAGCCATTTACGAGCCACTGTGATCTATACATCCATTTCATGATATCCCAATGAAGAGTTCGTTCAGAAACAACGGAAGGGCCACCATTGATGTTTCGCAGTAGTTTTATTCTTGATGCAAAGCAATCCTGGTCAACAATGCAGGACACACGGCGGCAGTCCCAATCGATTAGAATTTTCTTTCGACCCAAATTTCACCATGAATAGCCGTATGTACAATCCATTGATGGTAGACCCAAATAACAATTCGGCATGTAACACTAGCGAATTCCTTCATTCTGTGTTCCATAGCATGACCAAATGCAATAACCCCTTTTAGTAATTCGGAGACATCTTGCTTTCGTCACATCGTCGTGGAATAACAAAGAAACAAGTCTATACCCTGCCAGCTCTAAATGAAGACCAATGTTTGTTGAGTACTTACATAAAACCTTAACTTCGGTTACAGCTTTGAAAACCTATTGGTGAATGTAGTAAACAATTGGAGCTCGAGAAACAATAGGTCCCTAATTTCTTGTCTGAGGAGTTTATTATTGGTCAAAATGAACATGGAGCGTGTAGCTCACCTCTTGTGGGTAGTTCTTCTCACACACGGGCGCGTTGGGGCTGAGCAGGGACGTGATGTGCGTCAGAATAGGGCCCCTCACAGCAAGGTCTTCTTCGTCCTCCACCTCGCCCTCGTCGTCGCTGCTCCTGCTCTCCGTCGAGTCTGGGAATGCACCGCAGAGGTAAATCCTAGTCAGCTATTCTTGCAAAAAAATAAATTGAATAACGTCTGACATAACGGCCCGTCTTTGCAAAATTTGTTACGTTTGCTGCTTCCAAATTGTCTCCAGAAGCTCATATGACTGATTTTAAAGTATTTACCTAGACAAAATTTTTTATCCACGTCACTCACAAATATTCAGCGCATACATAATAGTATGACTGAACATATTTTCAAAAACTAGAATTGTAAGCCAGATTTATAATCAAACAAATGCAGATCCATCTGAAAAAAATTTATTACTGTCTTTGACACTTCTGCAATACAAATTCCAAAAGAGTGAACGAAATCGTTACTGTGAGTGCGTTCAGATCTTTTGTTAGCACACCAATGTGCTATTGAGGGTCTACTTGAGATGAAGGTAATCCATGGAAAGCTTTCCAAAGGATTTCACACTCGAAAATTTTCCAACCACATATTTGTATTTGTTAAAATTAATTCCAAACATGGAATTTAAGAGACACATAAAAAATGTATTAAACATCTAAAAAGTCACGACTAACAAGATTGTCTTTACATAATGATCACAATTCGAAGTAAACATTGTGTATGCAGTTACTTTACTCATTCAGTCATGGAAATATAAATTATACCTCCTTCATAAGCTAACTAATATTTTCATATACAGCTAGATCCAGAATGAAATCAAATGTACAAATTATTTCCTCTCACACTGTTCCAAAGCAAATTAGCTATTTCATAATACCTAAAATTTACGGAACTCGTGTAGACAAGCTGTTTTTTGTATATACAACTCGTTCACTTTACACGCATTTCCAAAAACAAGATATATTTTTCTTTAAACAAGCTACAATTTAAAATTCTTCAGTGAAAACTTCTACAAATTAGTACTTCCCTCCTCCTTCACATTGACTAAGTGCACAATTTACTAGTAAAAACCACAGAAGAATAAAGCCTCGTATATATCAACAATGCCAAGCTACTAAAATAGAGCTAAAACTTCACTGACAAGACCAGAAAAATTTGCCGAGAGCAGAACCCACCAGCCTCGTCAGAGCTGTGGGTGACGGCGATGCTCTCTATGTGGGGCACCAGCTGCATGGCCCGTCTGTACTGCTGGATGGCCTCGTACAGCTTCCCTGTCCTCTCCAGCTCCACGCCATGGATGTACAAACTCCGGGCCTGCTTGTTACAGTGAGTTATTACGCAAAGAATTGGGTGATTTTAAGGGGGTGTCATATGCAGAATGAAGAGGAGAACCTGCATAAGAAATACATTTTTGCTCATGAAAGTCTTCCACATACTTCAAGGCTTTTGCTAGCAAAGGAGTTCTTTTTTACATTGGCTGTCTTTTGTAGTAAACATTCAGTTAACGTTCCCACAAAATGATCCCATTACGTGAAAACGCATTCATGTAAGCAAGTTATGGTTGTTCATATTGCGGTGCCTATGTATGTCTTTCAATATTATTACTATTAGTAGCTAATTAGTTTAATGCTCTCTAGCCACATTGAATGAATGCGATCTCAAGAGAACAAAAAGAAAAAATCAATTATCATAGACTGCTGGGAACATTGAGTCTATGCATAGATGTGTTAAGCAAGTTAAGAAGGAGAACGACGTAAAGACAAAAAGGTCGCAGAGCAAGTATGAAAATTGAAACCAGCAAATTGGGCACATAAGACAGATGTCCCATAGGCCCATCTACATGTGAGGTCTACTAGCACTGCTCCACTGGGGATCCCAGTTCCCATAGCATACGATAGACAAGCCTAACAAACCTAACTCCATTGCCTATGCAATGTCCCTTGAGCGGGCTTTTAACAAGCTGACTGTGGCGTGACACACTGCGTGTGCCATTCTTACGGTGGCGTGACCGCCGGTGAATCGTGCCGCAGGCAACATGTTAATTTCAACAGAATGCAGAATGTTAATTTCAACAGAATGCAGAATGTTAATTTCAACAAAATGCAATATGTTAATTTCAACAAAATGCAATATGTTAATTTCAACAAAATGCAAAATGTTAATTTCAACAAAATGCAAAATTCTAATTTCAACTAAATGGGAGTCCAATAACGAGGGTGAAAGTATTCTACATAGAGTACATGTGTTCATTGAATATATGAGTACATATGTTCACTGGACATGTGATGTGCTGAGTAGGACTAAAGATGAACACATTACAAAAAAATTGATTAAAAAAATAATTCATTTAAGGTCAAAATTTACAAATGATGTACATACCTTTTGCTCTTTTTCCTCTTCAGTGATTCTTTTTAATCTGTAAGTGAAAATAAGGGTAAGCTCCATGCTGCAAACTTCAGTCATGAACTTGGTTATGCAACAAATAAGCACAACTACACCTGTCTACTTCTGCAGTGATTCCTGCTGAACCAAGGCGTGTAAATTACACCGAGTGTACAGCTCAACATAGAAGTAATAATACAAGCCACCAGCACTTTCCAAGCCCATAAATGTAAAATTTGATATAAGAAACAAGACTTCTATGTCATTTGGGTTACATTTATTGGAACAATAACCCCAAAGACATGCTGTGCTTAAGGGTCCTATCATGAAAAGTTTCGGTCCCTTTCCCTTTTTTAAAATATAAATTGCCAAGAATATTGTTGATATAAAAGCAGTGGGAGAGAAGGAGACAAATATTTGTACACAATATAGTTTTTATCTTAATAGTAACACACATCCAACCATCAAAAGTTGCTATTCATATACAGTAATAACTATACACGTGCATGATGATAAAATATCCATAGAAAATAAAAATGAGCTCTAATAAAAATTATGCAAGCATATCTTTCAAAGTCTAAGAATGAGAAAATCATTACCTAATGGCATCATCAGAAATGTTTTCCTTATCAAGAGCGCCTCCAGAATCAGGCTGAGGACAAGAGGGTGCGCCCTCAGAGCTTTGCTCGAGGATCCTTGGAAGCTTTTGATGAGACAAGTGTGCAGAGCTGCCCTCAGTTGGACCAAAGTTGAGGCGACGGTCAGGACTAAACGAAACAGCAGCTTCTTTGCCTCGACCTCCAGTGTTGTCACTGTTCTTGGCTAACTCTTCCTTCCAGCGCTGACGAAAGGACTCCAACTCAATCTGTAATTTATAAAAGCATTGACACCAAGCAGAAAACACACATGTATTAGGTTTAAACACGTTAAGTAAGTCACTAACAGGAAGGTTGTTTGGTAATGGATGAATGACAAATCTTGAATAAACCCTTTTGAATAGGGATAATAAATCGCCAAAATAATAAATGCAGTACAACTGATAACCATCAGCAGATAATCTTTCAAGAATATACAAAATCAATACCTTTTTTCCATTCAAGTGCTCACAAACAAGGATAGAAAGCATACTATTGATAAATTCACTAAACTATTTAGCACTTTGCATGGCTCAGTGCCAGAGATCAGACAGTGAGACAAATAGCAACAAAATTCATCCTATGTTTGTTCACTCCTGATCAATAGGCAGAGCTTGTATCAAGCTAGTATTTGTAAATAAAAATTCCCAGGAACAATAATAAAGATTTCAGTTGTTTCATAACAAGTAAGCTCACATTATGGATAAAAATCCTTACTAAACAAGTTATCATGCTTCCTGAATCCCCTTAGCAAGGTGTCACAAATCATGACAGCTTGCAAAAATGCCAATAAATTATTTCTGATAGTGGAGTTCTTCAGCCAACACAAATCTACAGACAATATCAAAAATCTATAGTTTTTGACCTTTTTGATTTTTCTCCAAAAACCTTTGCCGAACTAAAACTGAAAAAATAAAATATCTACTTTTAACTGAAATGAATACCAAGTGTTCCAATAAATCAATTAGAATATTTACTCAGCCATATTTATACCCTCATACAAGGCTACTATGTCTTTTGCAAATGTCTTAAGTTGCCTCAAATGCTGGGGCTAGTCTAACTAGTTGTGATGTTTTAACCACAAGTTAAATGATAGTAAAATTTTTCCATAAACTATTTCATGGCCCTTAAAAAAACTTACAAAATGACTTCCTAAACATGTTGCTAAAGTTATTAATACTACATATTTATTGATCCAAACTTTAAAACTGTCCCAAATTGCCTTGAGTGATGCCAACAGAAGTAAAATGCTGGGCTATCTTGCCTAAGTTTCAGCTTTGAGAAATTCTATTTATGATGAGCACTACAGTCTCAACATGCTCATTCAGAGTTTCCTAGTTGTATCAAGGATAATGATATAGTAAAGTTTGTCACATGTTTCATATGATAACATTTTAGATTTGGACATAATACATTGAGATTAGCGTCCATTTTCATGTCTAATGAAATAAATGAATAAGAGAAAGGAAGGTTAGTTGCTCATTGAAAAGTTTCAGACCTGCAATTAAATGCTGATAGTAATTTTTAGGGATTTAAGGTCTTGTATTTTTAAATTTTTATATAAACAAAGATATAGTTAGGCGCAAACTTGAAGCCTAATGGGACAGGCAACAAATTTGTAATCTTTCACATTTTCTGTTACAGCAACAGTTGAAGAAAAAATTTCAAACTGGTTTTCAAATAGCAGGTATGCTTTACAGCAGCTCAAATGTTAACAAGACTTTTAATACTTGAAAGCTATCTTTACCTCAACAGTCTGATGAGCTTCAGTGAGAGGTGGCATATCCAAATTACTGGAGTCATCTTGACAGGTCTCTCCATCGTTGTCAGCATTTGATCGCTCCTGAAAATTAAAAAACATCAGTACTCCTATGCACATATAATTTACTTAGAAGTATTAGAATCAACACAAAAAAACATCTATATTAATTAATTTAGGTGTTTTAGGCAAGTTAATGAAATTTAAAGCGTATATGATAAGCTGAATTAAAGAATTCTGAGTTCATGAGAGCTGCGTATTGCAGTACACTCATTTAATTATAAAATATATCAAATATCAGTCAAATTTACAATGCCACCTAAAGCTTAACTTTTAAAATAGATATTTATAGATGTACCAAAATAGATTTAAATGAAATCTTAGGAAAACGAACTTATTAACAGACAAATTTAATTCGGATACTTTCAAACTCGCTAAATTTCCAACTGGATTATTAAACCTCATGGTTCGAATGTCTACTTGATCCAAATAATAAAATTACCACCAATAAAAATTTACTCACCATTTCAAATGTTATTTAAAATACTTCAGGCAACAGAATCACGGTCAGAGTAGCGACACACAGAAGCAAAATACAATTTCGCTTTAACAGCAGCCGCCATGTCAACCTCTCTGATATGCACCAACATCGGAATCAACCCTTACATCCGCCTTTTCCAAACGAATGATCATTTTCTTGAAAGAACCTCTATTTATTCAAACACGTTTTACCGGTAGGTTTTAAATGCCTTACAACTACTGGTGTGGTGGAGATGTGAAGAATGTGTGGTTTAAACTTCCTTTTCCAAGGGAAGTACTCCGCAGTCTCGTGAATAGCCTCACCTGAGCTGAGACTTGAACCCTGGTTTTTTCGGCTGTGAGGCCATCACACTAACCACTACATCATGTAGCCTTGAAATGATATTGAAAAAATAATTCTTCATTCAACATTTATTTTTACAAATAATTTTCTGTTTGCATTCAAAACTCATCATAATGCACTTTATTTTTTTCCAAACATCTAGAATCCTGCTGAATTTTGGAAGCATAATAGGTAATAAGTGAAATATGATTCAACATAAGTTGATAATGAGAAATCAAAGGTAAATTCGTAGAGTATTTACTTTACTTTACTCAGCAACTGCGACAATTTAGACCTGTCCTAGGCCTATTCGCTAGTTCTCCTGTTGTATCCACAGACCTGACAATGAGGCCCGTGTCACGTCAGGAACCTCAACTTCGCATGGAAATAATTATTAAGTCCTACCAGTTTTAGCACTCAGGATCATGCAGAAACAGAATGTGCTTGCCGTCACCATGTCAACGCTCAGCACAGCCTTGCCTGCCGATCGCCAGCCAGTTCACGCTACGTAAAAGTCAATCCACATTCACCCAGTCAGTTCTAATCGCGGTTCTTACGAGCGAACTGCTTATAGTACTAAATAAATACTGTAATATATTGAGAATATTTCTATAAGTATTTAAATTTGTAAAATATCACTGGCAACATCGCAGCTTCCGCGCCCACGTGCCTACGCCAGCCGGGAGCTCAGTTTGTTTTCATTAGTCGTGCAATTCACAACACGGGCTGGCGGTTGCGCTACTTTGAAATGTAACGGCCGCTACATTTCAAAGTAGCGTTGTCCACCTCTGCCCTAAGCCTAATTCTCTAGCTATTCTACTTGATCTATTCTCACCTATGCTTGACTTATTTCATCTAGATTCCGCATTCATTTTTCTATGTGCACTGATCCCTATATAAGTGCTTATTAGTGGGGCTAAAGAGTCAGGTAAGCCTCTGTAACTATTACGGTTGTATCATATGTTGGAGTATCGATTGAGTTGCATTCCCGGCTACAGTGGGAGATGTAATAAATACTTTCATAGTCTTAGAGCTGTCTTAAACCATCAATGAGTAATTTCTTCTTTAGAAACTTAATCGGAAAATTTCCTGCCATGGGTGACAGATTCTATCATTTCCCATTTGGTGTTCATTAATAGTTAGAAGACAAAATCGTAGCCACACACTTGCATCTATCGATGTGTTTTTGTGTAGGCCAACGGTTTTGCGTGCTCATGCTCTCTGGAGCGGAGTGAATAGCGGACAAACGCACAATATTTTTTATTTACGCATTTTATTCGTGTCGCCCATTAACATTTTTATGGACGTGTGTGTTAGATGTTTCTATTTCACTCAAGTATTTTTTTTAGTAAAATTTATCGTGTCTTTTAGTGTTGCATGTGAGCTAATATTTTCACTCTGGTCTCGCGTCTATCGCTTGTCGCGTTCGTGTTTTATGACGTTTGCTAATATTACTCGTTTGTTCGCAGATCGACGTAATCAAAAACGCAAGGCAGGACACTAGTCGTTAGAAGATTAGGATTTCAAGAATATATTTAAGAAGCCTGTAACTTCTTTCTTTCACATTCGCGAACTTGACGCGCCAGGGAGCGTGACAGAAAGTCTTGCTAGTAGGCAGCTAGTTTGTTTTTAGGTGCATAGAGCGACGGGGCAGCTACGACTTCGGACTCCATAGTGAATATTGTTCGAATCCAAATGTTC
The DNA here is from genome assembly GCA_014899125.1 of Orchestia grillus. Lineage (NCBI taxonomy): Eukaryota > Metazoa > Arthropoda > Malacostraca > Amphipoda > Talitridae > Orchestia > Orchestia grillus. Next base: position 34,909 of record VOMN01118168.1, on the reverse strand, counting down.
GTTATGCAGTTGGAGAAAAATTGCCGCAACATTCAAGCCTTGAAGACTTTTTTCCAGCTTGACTCCTGCATTGTCAGGTCCCCCTGAGTCATTATATAAAAATATAATTATTAACAACCGTGGATAAATGGATTATAATAATTGATTTGAGGCAATTTTTAAATTTTGTAGCACATAATTTCACAAATATTTCGAGATATATTTCACATAATTTAGTGAATTACGTTAAAAATCTAAATTCAAGAAAAATAAACAAGCTATTCAAACTCGCTTAAAAACATCACCAATGCGAAAATGAATTTGTTGTATAATTCCAAGCGACTATGAAGAACTTTCACGCTAGTAAACTTGTGTTGATGTTGTAAATGCATCGCCATTGAAATCGGACTTGAAAATCTGGTATCGATTGTTCGTATATCAATCGAATATAAACTTTCAAAGCGAAAAATTAATAGCTTTGACCATTGGCTCAAAGTTCATTGAAGGTTATTCTTCCATAGATTTTGCTAATTTTTATAAAATGACGGAAAGTATGATAAAATTTTTTCCCGAAATCAGACACGTACAGAGCATGGTACATCGGGTTTTCATTCAGTAAGACTACAGCCTGTAGCATGATGTAGTATGTACTGTAGCATGCAGTACCATAACATTCTTAGCCAGTCAATTTTGAAGTCAGTTACTGATAAAAGATCGTTAACGTAACTCTAAAATTCTCGAATTCAATCCACCATCAAAGTGCGCAAAAAATTCAAACGTCATTTTTGGATGACATTCTACAACTATTCAAATTTTCCCATAGCATTTCATTAGAAAATTGTTTTTGATTATTTTGTCAGCAAGTCGGAATTAAATATTTGGTTAAGAACCATTTCACTACTATAAGCAGCACGCCACTGCTTGTCGCCATCTTACATTCATTCGATCAACTTCGTTGAAGACGCAGCACTTGGTCCTTCGTATCTTCGTATTTCTTCTCGTCTCCTCGTCACAACTTCGAGAAAAAACACCCCCTACTAGCCTCCTTCGAAGTTCTCCTTGGTGTGCTCAAGATCTCTCGCTCCCTGTGTCGAAACCACCAATTAATTAAATACCCACTCATGAAGTTACCATACAATCACGCACCATGAAGAACACTATTCACGGGATCAGACCTGAATCTTCACGACGCAAATATACAAGTTAAGTGTCCGACAAAACCCCTGTGTTTTAGTATCCATCCTGACCAAAACGAACGTACTACCAATCCGAACCTTCAACATAAAAAAGCTAATAAGTGCAAGCCCTATTGAAAAATTAAAGACTCTTTGACTCTTCTACCCATTTTTTAATAAATTTCTTCAATGAGGATATTTTTTCCACTGCTTATCAAATTTATCTAAACAAAAAAATTGTTTATATTAGAACAACGTGCACAAAACTCATGTTATAAATCGAATTTTCGAATAACTAACCTAGAACCATGAAATTAAACATGGAATTTAAGTCAAATTGGAATTGTAATGTATTCATATAATTATCGTACATATAGTAGCCTGCAACCGAAAGAGAAAACAGAAAAAAAAGAAGTGGAGAACAATGATTTATTCCGAAATTAGTCGCATGCAAATCACAATACAATCGAGTTTCCAAGCATTACGACTACAGCGTTAAAATTTAAGTACTGCAATTGAGTTGAAACTTCCAATTTTAATCAGAAAGACTACAGTAACTTACAGAGAAGATTTGTGACTACAGCCATAAATTTTTTTGTGGAATTACGTAGATGAGACAGCACATCTTCGTGTACCCAATTCATCTAATGAAAATTAACAATTTCAATATACTCATATATTTTTAACTGTCCTCAAATCTCAGGCTAATATTCCTAAAAGAAAATATCTATTGTCTGGTCGTGTGAATGGGTGACATGAAAAAAAATATATGTAATTACGATAAAATGAAAAATTTATGATAATTTTCTGACAATAATAAAATTATATAGCAAATTTGCCGGCCAATGTTACGTGTGTATGAGCAAACAACAACATTACGGCATAAAAATTGGAAGTTAAACTCCAACCTACTTCATAGGGAATCACCGTTTTTGCATTCGGTATTGGACTTATCAACTCGCATGTAGTCCTGCGATCGTGAACTTGAATAATCGTGGTGTTTCGCACGTGGTAGTCAGTAGTACACATATTTTTGTGCAATAAGAGTTCCTGTTTTCTCGTTCATCAAGATACCTTGATCGATGATCGATTGAATGTTTTTGCGAAGTACCTTATTTTGTGATAACAATGTCTACTAAACTACGTCTAAAGTAAGTTGACTAGGTTGCAATCACCATTCGGTCGAGAATTTACTGTTTATTTCTTTTGTTTGCAAAATAATCCAAAAGCCAGGTGCAATTTGTTGTTTTAAATTACTATAAGAGATTATGATAAAATGTTAATATGTTATGTTTCATTTTACTAACGAATAAATTTGTATGTGAGTGAGACTGACTTTAGGCCTATATTATTTACAGTACACTAACTGTTTACTGTTGCTAACTTATAGAAAAATTATCATGGTTATTATGAAAGGAAGTTGCTTCTATATTGTAATATTTGCAAATTAAATGGTATTTTGTTTGGGGTTTTTACTGTTTAAAAACTTTGTGCAGCATTTTTTGTTATGGTAGTAGCAGTTTTTCAAATTTAGTTGGTGTGCTGCACAGGGCATTCTATATATCTTGCAATGTTTATTCTAGTATCTTTTGATGGTATCTTGCTTTTTAAGGTGGGAAATTTTATTTGCAAAATTCGTTTTTTGAATTGCAATGGTTCCAAAATTATTCTTATTTCTCTTTTTATCACTATACAAATAAGGCTTGGTCATTAAAGACATACAGGCCTGTGGTCAACTGTTGGTGTTTAAGGGATCATTTTTAATTTTTTTACCTCTTTGTTAATAAAAATTGAACGTTAAGTTATGCATTGCTTTACTTGGCTAGGAAAGGTTATAGCCAAGATCAGTTCTTGTTGCATCATCACAATCTCTACACTGCCAGACATGCTGCGTGTGTCAATGGCTAAATATGTTGAATTTTGTATTGGTACTTGAATTGACATCAATTTTAAAACCAATCTTTTTACCTAATAAGAAGTCACAGCCCTTGATTTGCCTTAATGAAGCCTCTAAGTTTTAAAAGTTTTTCATATTTCTTTTAGTGGTATATGTAAGTAGTGATTTGAAATTCTAAATTCTCTTTTTTCTTCCAGGTACAACGTGGAAAAACATTGTCCTGCATTCTTTATTGGATCAAAGTTTCAGGCGAGTAACTGTGATTTATTCTTTATTGTCTTGAAATTTCCTCTTTAACACAGAATATTAATAAATTGTCATTGTTTTCCTGTTGAATATGAAACTTTCTGAAACATTAGCATTTATTATATATAAAATAATATTAGTGTAATGAAAATATGTATAATTTTGAATATTCATATACCTATTTAAAATTGTTACTACTTTACAAGTAGTGATGTAATATTCAATTTCACTATTTTAGCAATAGTGGTTAGCACTTTTTCTAATGTCAATAGTTTTTCATTATAAACATTTTATGGTTACAACTAAAATTACCATCTTGTGAGGAGGCTATCTGGGAGCCACTTTTAAAATTTTTTTGCTTATAACTTCATACTAATTACAATTTTTGCTGCATGTAATTTGTAGGCCTTTGTAGGGACTATAAAAGTGTGTAAAAGTTTTTTGCTGTTAACTGTAGTTTGTAGTGGAATAAAACTTGGCATTTTTAATTGCCCCATCATTCAAAGCAACTTAGAACATAGGCAAAAAAAAGTTTTAAAAACAAGTTTCAAAATTATTTTTTGGTATGCAACTTTGGAATTTTGTTTTCAGCTTGGTAGAAGTGTATTAAATATTCTTGATATGTTGTCTACAGTTCATTAAGAAAGTGTGTGTCATAATTACAATTGAAATGCAGCAACATCTCAATCAAATGGAGCAATATCTTGATCCAAGCTATTCAATGCATGGACTGGCTTTAGCATTCAGAACTGATGAAAATGTTTAAAAAAAACTTGCATGCTTCAGTATAGAGATACAAGTAATATTATTGTTGAACTTGCTGAACAATTTTATTTTGCGTTTAGCTCAGTGCTGTGGATTTTATTTTGCATTCAATTGAGTGCAGTGGATTTTATTTTGCATTTAATTGAGTGCCGTGGATTTTATTTTGCATAAAGCTCAGTGACGTGGATTTTATTTTGCATAAAGCTCAGTGACGTGGATTTTATTTTGCATTACGCTCAGTGCCGTGGATTTTATTTTACATTTAGCTCAGTGCCATGGATTTACACATGATATGAATTGAGATCAAATTCATCCTATGCTTGTTCATTCCTGATAAAAAGGTAGGGCTTGTGTTGCCCAAATACCTGTAAATACTAATAATCTGGATCTAAAATATTCAGTTTGGCTGTTTTATTGAAAAATAAGCCCATAAAATTGACAAAAATTCATATTAAACACATTTTATGTGTCCTGAGTTCCTCTGACAAGGTGTTCTAAATGACCATGGTTTGTGGAAATCGCTGCTGTTTTCCTTTTGTGCAAAGTAGACAATTTCTGATAGTAAGGTTCTACTGCAAACCTTTACATGAAATATCAAAAGTATATAGTCTTTTGCCTTCGCAATTTTTTCCCAGACCTTAGCAAGACTACCTTTAAAAAATAAAAATGTATGTTTTTAAATTTTTTTTAAATGTTCTAATAAATCAATTTATATTTTCATGTCAAATGTACAACAAAAATGTTAAACTTTTTTCCAAGTTTTTGGTTTGAAAAATTTAATTTACTTAGGGTACTTTAATCCTCATTATGCAGTGTAGGCCGCCCATTACAAATTACCCGGGGTGTCTGAATAGCCCTGTATGACAGCACTCTTGTTTTGCATTATATGCCATGGCGACTTGCAAGTTTGCAGCACCTGCAGGCACTGTTAGGTACCTTAGCTATAGATAGGCTTTGGGGATTTCTTTCTTTTGTGCCGGCTTTGTTTCATTTGATTTTCACTTTCTATGCTATCTCTTCTTTATTTATTCTTCCTCTTCATTCTTAATTTACTATTTCTATGCAGAGAGGATCTTGTACATGAAGTTCAAGAGCTGATCCATAGATTTTCTATTTTCTTTAGTCCATACTAAATGGTCTCTTCTTTTTGCTCTGTTTGAATCACATCTCATGTGAATAGGGAGTTTTAAGCTGACAATCTAATCTAATTTTATAATCTCAATTTTTATCTTAACTTTGGTTGATTTCAATATCAATTAGCCAAATTTTTCCTTTCATGTATATTAACTATAACTTGTGAAATCTAAACTTATCTAACTTTAATTTGACTAGCCATTCCTGCCTTGGGAAAAAGTTTTAATATAAAATTGAAATGTAGTGATAAATAAGACACAAGAAACTGTTCTAATTTCCATGTATTTAATTCTCAATTTTCAGATTAGCAAAGATGGAAAGGAACTCCTGTGTGACAATATCTCAAACATTGCTGTTGTTGATGTGACCACTGGACAAGCTGCTAAGAAGTCCTCAGCTGAGAGCACCGCTGCTGATGGTAAAGATGTGGTGGCCTTGAATGAGGAAGAAGAAGAGGAGGGCTCAGAGGATGCTTTCAAGGATGCCAGGATTGAGATGGATGAAGCTGATGGTGTAACAGCTTTCAAACTTTCACCTGATGGCTCCAGATTAATATTAGCTACCAAGAACTTATTGCTCAAGTTGTATTCATGGCCTGAGCGAACACTGCTGAAACAGTTTCGTTCATATCACAGAGCTCATGTTACATGTCTGGACTGGGACTTGTCTTCTACTCTTGTTGTTAGTGGCTCAGCGGATCAGACTGCCCGAGTTTGGGACACTCGGAGATCTTGTTCTACTCACAGCCTAAGGGATGCTGGAGCTGTTTTTGGGTAAGTTTTCATGTTCAAGTTCATTCAAGTCTATCAGGTACTTCAGTTTTGTCATAGTTGTTTGCTTTGCAATGTTTCCTGTCATTTTAATGTCCTTGGCGTAGGGAAACTATATACTTTTAAACGTCTTTTATTTTTAAGCTGAAATACTTGCAATATACTGTGGTTTTATGGTAAATAATCTATTTTTTTTAATAGAATGTTGCACTAATTGGCTTTAGTTATTTTCTTTGTGACTCAAGAAAGAGCAATTATCCTACTCTGGCAACTATCCTGTGCTGAAGCAAGTGTAATGTTCCACTTCTTGTACCTTTGTGATTGTGTTACTTGTGAAAAGACCTTTAATTATCTCGGTTATATTAATTATTAAAGAAATAAGTATACTTGTCTAGTTGCAATTTTTTATTGCTGAGATTTTTATTTATAGAATTTATAGTTATTCCTTTGTTTTCTTCATTGTTGTGATTGTTTATGATGTGAAATTGATACTTAAACTTGATTAAAATACATTTGTCAGTCAAAAAGTGTTTACTTTTGAAATACATTGCTAGATGGGGATGGAAATGGGTAGTAATAATTTAGGTTATTTGATTCCTAATGTAACACTTGAATTCAAAGAGTAATTCACAAACCTTAGGAAACTTTATATGCATTAATTTGCACTTACAGTGTTTCTTGAGTTCACTAGATGGATATGGCTGTGCATATCATGGGATGCAATATTTGAATAGGTGAACGTTTTAAATTTGCTCATTGCAAGTTTAACCCCATCTGTGAGAAGATTCTTTGATAAAACTGGTATCATTCTTACAAAAAAAACTGGAAACTTGGATTAGTTTTATAACTTGTATTCTGGTGTAACTCATATATGTTATTATTTCCTCCATCAGATGCGTAACTTTCCATTCCAACTTGCAAAAGCATCCGTATGTTTATGCGGGAGTGATGACGGTGCTCTGCACTTGGCGGCTAAGCGCGGGCAGCTCTGAGCTGGTCCACAAGTTTGACAGCGCCCACTTCATGAACATCACTAGCGTGGAAGCCACCAGGGACGGGGCGCATGTTGTCAGCTGTGGTCTGGATCGTGTTGCCATTTTGTGGCAGGCTGATCCAATGCAACAGCTCAAGGTGGTCATGGTGGGGCAAGCCGTGGGAGGCGCTGCTGTTCTGCCCAGGCTACCCGATGATGCACCAGAGGCCGTGTCTGTGGTACTGGGTGGTGAAACAGGCAAGTCAATCCCCATTTGAAATTTTTGTCATGTTTTTCTGAGTGAGGAAACTAGAGTTCTGTTATAGTGATGAAAATCTAGTCCAACTGTTCTCCCCAGTGTTCCAGATGATGGACTAGAGCTGTGTCTATGATTAGCGGAAGGTAAAACTAGCGAGTGTCTCCCTTTAAAATTTTTGCCATGTTTTTCTGTGTGGTAAGGCTGAAGTTTTGTTGTGCTGATGTTACACTCAAGTCTGCCAAAGATTTCAGATAATACATCAGAGGCCGTTTCCTGTCTTCTGTGTGGTGTAACAGGCTAATCTATCTCACTTTGAAATTGTTGTCATCTTTGTCTGAGTGGTGTCTATTCCCCACAGGCCATTTGAGCGTCTGGCGAGTGGACTTGGGCAAGGAAGTGTTCCGCACCACCAAGCCCCTCGTGGAGCCTGTAGCTGGGGATACCAGAGGCAATCTGTGCATCACAGGCCTCGTCCACTGCCCAGGCCTCAAGTCCGTTGTCATCTCCTCCTATGATAACAATATTCTCTTCGTGGAGACTGAACAACTTAAGCTCTGGAAAATGGTCAGAATGGATTTTAATTTAGTTCTCACAATTCAGACTTATGGATTATTTTGAAGCACCGTAGTTGTTTGTCAGTTTTGACTGCTTCTCTGATGAGCTGCTTCTCTTACGAGTGTTTCTTTCCTGCTCAGGCTTGAAAAAATAAATTCCTCAGAGTTTACTTGTGTCTGTATACTTTTTAATACTAGTATCACTTTATCGTCACGGTGTTAAACCTTATGTGGTATTAATGAACAAGTATGAGTGGCTGTGTTTTGATTAATAATCCTCTATGACGTTTGAAAAATTCTTTATGTAAAAACTGAGGTTTATGGAATTTCAAAAAAGAAATACATTTATTGTAAAATTTAAGGCATTGAAGAATCTTGATGCTAGTTTTATGACAATCATTTTAGGAAAATATTCACAAGCACTCCTAAAATAAAAACTGTGATGAGCATTTCGTTCTTATAATCTTTATGAAGATTCATCTCATATAACCATCATTTGTAGGTTGATATGTCAGCAGGACTTTGATCTATGGTATCCCGTAAAAATATTTCAAGGACTTTGCTCACTCAGTTTAGCTTACCTACAGACACTCGTGTTTACATTTTTATGCAAATCATATTTTTATCATCTTGATTCAGTTTCATTTTTTGTGCAGTTCTGTGGTTACAACGAGCAAGTGCTGGCAACTATATTTGTGTCACAGCCTCCCGTCAAAAAAGAGAACTCAAAAGCAGTTGCGAAAGACTCGGCCGAGGAGTCGCTTCTTGTGGTGGCAACCAACAGTCCGCAGGTAACCTTGTCGTGTACCCTGTGACGGGGACCTAGCAGGGAGGAGGGAGTAGTGTGTTTGAACGGTAGTAGGGCGAGTGTTTATTGTTTCACTTCTGTAGATTTGGCTTTAAGCATTTCATCATGTTGTGTACTTGTTATTCTTAGTTGCTGGAGATGGTAGGGAACAAGATGAGTCTGTAGTTTGCCCATCACGTGGTTTGCTTGATACCTCCAGTTGGTGGAGATGGTAGGGTACAAGATGAGTCTGTAGCTTACACATCACGTGGTTTGCTTGATACCTTCAGTTGGTGGAGATAATAGGGAACAAGAAGAGTTGTGGCTTTCACGAACTTAGCATAACATTGGGAAGCTCAGCCTATGAATTTCTGTCGTACCTCCAGCTCGTGAACAGCGTACACTGAGTGGAGAGAGAAATTAGGCTTTAGAACACTTGCATAGACTTGCAAGCTCGGAGCTTCAGTGCATTCAGCTGTAGAAATGATACAGATTGAAAGTTGTATCGGTTGCAAATTTGTTCTCTGAAGCAAATTATACAAATAAATTGTAGTGCATAGTATTCTATTAGAATGGAAAATAAATCGGGAAAAGTTTTTCTTCTTCGGGCTACTATTTATCGATTAGTTTATTTCATCCACTAAGTCAGCGATTGCAAGGTGATCTATACTTCCTAATTATAGTTTTCATTCCCTACTCTTCACCTAACACTTTTAACCACTAACTGAAGAAAACATCATTTCTCACAACAAGTCTGGTAATTTATTTTGAAGCAGTGCACATGCAACAAACTGCGTATTCTGTTAGCCCTGGCCACATCAAGTGTTGAGGTCTACAAGACTTGGCGCGTCTCACCCCGAGCTGCGTAGTGGCTGACGCGCAGGCTCGCTGGCGTCCTGCTTTAACACGTTGACTGCTACGATGCTATTTTCTTAGGGACAAAACGACCGACCGGTGGCTCGTATCGCAGCCAATGTGTTTACATGGAAAGATGCAACAGGACCAAGCCGAGCGGTCCATGCCTGGGCTGCTGGCCAGGCCTCTGTGTATTTCTGAGCGCAAAAATTTAGGCAGGGCTGTTTTTTTGTAGTGCTTTGTCGTCTGTCCTGCGTCGCCTCAAAGTATATTATATATATTGAGCAACGTTTTACGTTATAACTCTTCAGTAAAATTGTTTACATTTGGGAGAAGTGAGCATTGTTAAAATTCAAAGATATCTTCCTTTCAATACAAACATTTGACGATCGAAGTAACCCCAAGTGTTAAGAGTCATTATGAAAAAAATAGGTGTTGTAAATAACATTAAAGCACGATACCTTGGGTGCGATATGTAGCTCTTTTCTAAACCGCTAGCATGCTCCATATGCTACCACTACTTCTAGTGCCACCACCACTACCTCCTCCTTTTTGGAAATTTAGAAATGGCCGCCCTATTCCCACTCTATTTTGCTCGTGTCCCATCAATGGTGTTGTGTGTGCAGCTGCGAATGTATCGAACATCTGACATGAGCTGTCGTCTCCTTCACGGCCACAGCGACGGAGTGCTCGCCCTCGCTAAACATCCTCACCTCACCGACGTCTTCGCTTCTAGGTGCGTCCACCATGGCTGATGCCGTCGATTATTGACTAGCATATGATGCCTTGACTGGCCTGCACTGCTAAAGAAATGGCCCAGTGCTTACACTTGCGGGAAGTCCTACCTAAGTCGTGTATTTGGTTTTGGGTGGTCATTGAGGGACTGACGATGCTTGTTTGTAGCGTCGCTGCGTGTGCAGCGAGTGTGTAACTGGTACGTGGTTGAATTGTGCTTGAATTGGAGTCCTCAAAACGCTTTGGAGCATCGTGGGTAATGAACTGCTAGCTTCATTAATTAACGACCCTTTGAAAGCTTGAAAATATAGCACCATCTATCGTACCATTTGACTTTGGAAATGTTACCAACTGCTCCCTTTCTCATTGCCTCATGACTGTCTCAAAATTGGACCAACTGTGGCTCATGCTATTACATCATTACCTTTAAGAAACGAGACAAACCATTTTCATTTTCTATTTTACCATTTTATTCATGAAAAATTCACCTTGGAAATGTTCCCAACTGTAGCAGTATAAATGGTCACGCGTTCTTCTTGGACCCTAAGCTAGCGTTGAGGCCACGTCAGTGTGGCGCTGTAAAACACTCTGCCTGTCTCTGTTCATGCATCCTCCCATGCTCTTTTGGAAGCAATAAATAATTGCAGCAAACTTTATACAAAAATGAATGTAGATCTGTGAACAGCATCATTTAAACTATTCGGGTCAATCGAAATTATTTCCCATATTTGTTAATGGCCATGTGGTACACCTTGACATTCTCAGTAAGAATGTTGATTTGTATATTCTATATAAATCATCTAGTAGAGCCACTGCCCTCTCTCATACGTTCATGTGCTTTTAGGTGTGTTTTTGAAGTCTTTGTATTAGTAACATTAACGAAGAAAATATTAATATTAACGAAGAATGTGGCCGTGAGCAGCTCGAGGGACCAGAGCGTGCGGGTGTGGCGGTGCACCTCAGACTGCAGCGCTGTGTGTGTGGCGGTGGCGAACGGCCACAGCCACCGTGTGGCCACCATCGCGCTGGGCATGGGTGAGGAAGCGAGGCGTTTGCGTCATAACATCCGCAACACGCCATCAAATGTGTTGTGTTGTAACACAGCACGGCATCAAATGTGCTGTTTTGTTACACTTGCAGCACGGCACCAAATGTGCTGTTTTGTTACACTTGCAGCACGGCACCAAATGTGCTGTTTCGTTACACTTGCAGCACGGCACCAAATGGGCTGTTTGTTACACTTGCAGCACGGCACCAAGTGGGCTGCGTTGTAACACTTGTAGCACAGCACCAAATGTGCTGTTTTGTTACACTTGCAGCACTCTCTGGTCTCCTGTTGTTGTAGCTTAGGGTCTCCTTGGACGCATCTTATGCTTCTTTTGTTTTGTGTATGTATAGTTATTAGATATTACGACTCAAGTAACTCCCACGGCCGAGTGAGGGGCATCTGAGTTGCACGTTGTGACCAACGGTTGTGCGACCTGTGGGAGCTCAGCTCCCATTGAGTGCATTCAATTGGCTTAATGGTAGGTATGACTCAGTCGAGTCCATCCGAAAATAATGAGTTAAGTGAGTGCGTCACTTTGTAACTTTTTCATCGCCCTAGCAATAATTAACTCTCCTGTGGCCAAATAATTATTGCTCGGTAACTGCACTTCGGCCCGCCAAAGTTATAGGTCATTGTAGATGTTACGGCAAAGAAGTTGAACCATAAACTGGGTTACAGGGAAGGAAGATTTCTCACTTCTCTCGTAATGCGTTACGTTCACTTTGAACTACGAGATGTAATCACTTGTATTTTCTTGTAGGATAGGATTGAATAGAATATAAAAGAGCAACAGGAACAAGTCAAATAGTCCATTCATGGGTTACTATCTAAGTCCTGTGCCAGCAGACAAATAAATTAACATTCATGATTGCTTCATGTGCATTTCCTTATGGTACATCAAAGCCTCTTATGAAAAATTTACTGTCAGTTTGGTAATTTGAATCCTGTTGTGTTGCTGGCTGGTCGCTTAGACGGTCCGGTTTTCCTTTGTGTGGTTACCAGAAGCTCATTCTAGCGATGTAAACTTCGAACCTATCTTCAATTTATCCACTACTCGAAATAAACATATGATCGATTTGCAACAAAGGGTCGAATCATGGTAATGAAAGTTCTAGTAGCATTTCAAGACAATTGGGCTTCTAAAATCCACAGTTTTTTTTTAAATTTCTGCCCCGCCCTAGTAGTGTGTTGAAGTCCGCTTTTTGGAAACTTCATTAACTCTTCTCACGTGCTGCAGACATGCTGATCAGCGGCAGCAAGGACACCTGCATCAAGCGCTGGCTGATCACCGAGGAGAAGCTCACCATCATCAAAAAAGAGCTCCTAGAAGAGAAGAAGAAAAAGAAAGCGTCCAAAGACCCCAACGTGAAGCAGGAGCTGCTGTCCAACACAAGTACGACAACTTAGACATAAGCCTGCACGGCTCAACAGAATGCCACTTACTGTGGCTTGACGTCTGTGATGAATGTGGCGTGTTCTATAAAGGTGCCGAATTTGAAAGGTGAATAATTGAAACAAATTTTTTCGAACATCGCTGTATTCCGCACATTTGTATAGAGTTATGAATTTATGCTCCGTTCTTGAACAGATTACAACATAACTCGGCAGAAATATACAGATCGGGACTATGTTGTAAAAATTCGCTGTAGTATTTCAAATTCGGCACTATTAATGGAACACTCCATAGATTATTTCTATAACGATTATTTGTGTAACGATTATTTCTATTAGTTTGTTTGACACTAGAAGCACCGAAAATTTAAACGTGGACATCAAGTGACGCGAGCAACACTCTTACTCCTCTGTCTTTTCGATCTTACGTAGGGATTTATTATTTATCTTATTATATTGAAAATATTATTATAGTCTCTTCAAATTTTGTAGCGTTTCTCCCTCAAAGAATTCAGAAATAATACTGTGCAAAGAGTTCGTGTGTAGGCCGAAGTTGCCAAGATGTTACTGTACTTACCTGTACCTTGTGGTCTACTCAATATTTTATTGTTGAAATGTTGATTTCTTCGTCGATATTTTTGTCGTAATACCAACACATTATTGTAATAAATACAAGACGTAAACACACTAATTCTTTGGGGAAATCTAAGGGTCATGGCTTCAATTACGGTATATTCTGTAGTACTCTGTGTGTGTTTTATCACCCCTTCAACCCCAACGCCCTCAATCCCAGATCTTTTACAACCCCGTAGTCAAGAGATGAAGTTTGTGCCGTCGGTGCGATATGAGAAGATCTTGAAGCCTGTTCTCAGTGGCTCATTACTTCTGTTATTGCTGTTGCTGTGCGGGATACAAGTAGCGGCTGTAAAAGTTGAAAAAGAATAATGATAATAAGATAATTATACTACTAGTATTTCAGAATGCGATGACTTCTAACTCGCTGATCGTTATTTTTTTGCTGTACTCTGTTACGTCCGCGTATTGAATTGTGTGGCCTTCGGCACCCGCTATCCACCCTCTTCATCTCGGACTCCTCAGGGGGCATAGGACAGGCTATACGGTTGGATTTGTCTATCGTATGTTATGGGACTCGCGCTTCCAGGCACTGTTAGGTTGCCTGAGTTATCGAGACTCCAAAATGAGTCCGCATATAGGGACTCATTTCTTTAGGACTCCAAAATATGCGAAATGGGCGGAACATCCTGAAGCGCCAGTTATGAACGGGCTACTTCTACTACGAAGACTTTATTTTTCATGCTCAGTTTTCTTCCTTTAATTTTCACACCTTCTTCACTATCTCTTTGTTTTTTATTTTTCTTCATTCTCGACCTGCTGTTTCAATTCGCAGGGGAGCCTATATTGGAACACATCTCGTGCATAGATTCCCTCTTTTCTACAGTCCATACTAAATGGTTCCTTCTTTCTTTTCTCTTTAGGTAACATTTCATATGGACAAGTAATTTTCAATTAGCTAGCAATCTAATTTACCTTCACCCCCCGCATAACACCCCCCCTCTCCCCTTCAATCCCAGACGCGATGACCCCCAACTCGCTGATGTGTGGCGCCACTCAGGTTGGCCACGAGAAGGACATCAACTGCATCTCCGTGTCACCCAAAGACAGACTCGTCGCCACAGGGTCGGAAGACAGGACCATCAAGGCGAGTCCTCAGCTCTCTGCTTGTCCTAGCACGTCTTGTTCAAATTGGCTGTTCAGGTTCAGCTTTGGAACTTCTGCAGCTCTTGAGCTTTGTAAAGATACTTGGTTTTGGTGCAAAATGGGCGGAGTATCCTGAAGCGCCTGTTGTGAACGGTTTACTACTATTACTACTACTACTCGGGTTCAGCTGAGAATACAAGAACTTAAAGGTTTCAGTTTCTATTACCCTCATCCGGAAGAAAACTTCTGAACCTCTGAAAGTCGTAAACTTAATAAAGAAATTTGTATTTTTAGTACGAGATAGGCAGAAGATCTTGAAGCGCTTGTTACTAATGGCTTACTGCTACTGCTTCGTGCGATGTATTTTATTACACGTTTATCCTGTGAACTAAATTATTTCTGTGGTGATATAAACGATAGACTTGACCTCTAAATTGTGAAACATCCGGCGCGATGTAATGCAAGCTATAGAAGCTGTAGAAAATCTATTAATTATTATTACTATCTCTCAGGTTCTGAGCTTTGTAAGCTTATACTTGTCAACTTTTCAAATCTGCATGCCTCATCTGTTGTCTCGACCTTACATTTTCCCTACACGACTCACCGTCTATGTTTGACACTTTGAGCTCTGATTTCTGTGTTCCCTAATGCTGTGATATTCGGAAACTGTGCTAGTCTGGCGCAAAATAAACCAAGTATCTGAAGTTCTATTAGCCTTGTTACACTTACTTTAATCGTACAGGTTGTTAAAATTGAGAGGTCAGTCTCGAGGGTGACGTTTCACATCGAATGAAAAAAATCTTAGTGCTATTTTTTCCTGAAAATTTTCACGTATATACTGCGAGTCATGTTCGTTTCTTCACTATGATTGAAGAATATGACTCGCTCATCATTTCTGTGTTACGTTAACATTCTTTGCTCGTGCAGATCTGGAGCGGGCAGAGCCTGGCCCTGGAGGGCACCCTGCGTGGCCACAAGCGGGGCGTGTGGTCGGTGCAGTTTTCGCCCGTTGACAAGCTGCTCGCTTCGTCCAGTGCTGACGGTACCATCGGGCTCTGGCTCCTCGAGTCCTTAACTCTTGCCAAGGTAAGAGTTTGGCCTTGAATCATGCGAGGGAAGACCTTAACTTAATCTAGCTCGTCGCTTGGTTAAATCATAAGGGACGAGTCATGACTCTTGCTAAGGGCAGCATCGTACGTTAAATTCAAAATGGCGAGTCCTGCTAAGGTCAGAGTCTTAGGTTAAGTTATAAGGAACGGATCTTGGCTCTTGCGTTAACATTGCAAGTGGCACAGCTGAGGAGAAGTGCGGTAGTGAAGTCTATCTCAAGGGACGCTCTGTGCATGAGGGTTTATTTTAGATTTTTCTTAGTCATCTGTTTGTTCATTTGTTCATCTTTGTTGGAGCTCATGTCTTTCATTCCCCTTCAAAGTTGTGTTAAATAAAAATTGATATAGAATTGTCATTTTTTTCAAGGTTACTAGTTACTCGACCATTGTTTTGCCTTGGATTGTTGTGTTGTCTTTAAATCGTGATGTCAAGTATTTGATGCTGACGTATCGCTATTTTTTTTATGAGTCAAGTACACACAATATTTCTAATTTCAAATGAAGATTAAGCGAATACATCGCAATGCGCTGACAGTCTCAACTCCGTCTCTGCACCCTTGACTTCAGTCTCTTACAAAGTTTGAAGTTTAGTGCGCAGATGACTGAGTTGAGATTGTGTGGGGGCCACGATGTGTTCGATAAATTTTAGACTGAAAACAGCCGCGGGTATCTCAAAAACAAATATTAAGCCACCTTCGTTCACTGCAGACATTGACGGGCCACGAGTGCGGTGTGCTGAGCGTGGCCTGGATGAACAAGGGGCTGCAGCTGGTGAGCACGTCTGCCTCAGGCATCGTTAAGGTCTGGGAGGTGAAGACGTCTACGTGCCTGGACACTCTCTCGGCTCACGACGAGCAGCGTGTCTGGGCCCTGGACGTGGCGCAAGACGGCGAGCTGGTGGTGACGGGAGGCGAGGACTCCAAGATACTCGTGTGGCGAGATGTGACACAGACTGTGCTGCTCAAGAGGGCTCAGGAGAAGCAGAGGTGGGGCGTGGCAGATGTTGGTGTTGTGTAGAGCTGGTGTGACGTGTAGTGATGTGTGCTATGAGGCGGGTGGGAGTGTGTTGTAGTACTGCTGGTGTAATGTACTGCTGGTGGTATGGGCACTGCGGTGCTTGTGGTGTATGCACGTCAGATGTAGCACAATGCTATAATGAAGGAGGAACCTTGTTCGAGGGAGCTTATACATATGCAGCATTTATGTGCTCATCCTATTGGAGCGACATCCAAGACTCTTTTTTCCGCAATTACAAGGCTGATGCTCGTAATGTTGGTCTGACAATCATCTCCGCCTTCGATGTTGTAAAGCAGATACTCGTAAGGCATTCAAGTCAAGCAATATTCATAAGTACATCGTGCCATTTCATTCTTAAAGTTGAAAATGCTATGAATGCCTGTAGTAAAATATGTACTCGTATTTTGGCTCATTGGTACAACTGCTATTATTGATGCTAACGGTGAGGGCAATGTTTTCTCTTTAATTGAACGAATTTGAACATTCGCAGCCACACTATATTAGTGAATATAATATTGTACTTTTTTATCTCTTGAGCGCAGTGTAGTCTTGCGTACACCAGCAAACGCAGTGTTGCCTTGTGTTCACCACCTATCACAATGTAACCTTGTGAACGTTAAAATAGTGTACCCTTACGTGCGCGATCTGACATATTTTATTATTGCATCTTTGTGTTCATCATTGGACACCTCCATGTGTGCACAACCTAACCTACCGTTGCCCGGTGATATTGCGAGTGCAGAATCCACAGCGAGGAACAAACGCTCGCCAACCTGATGAGGGAGCAGCGGTGGGAGGAGGCGCTTGTGTACGCCCTGAAACTCGACCAGCCCTTCAACTGCCTCAAGGTGATGATACCCGTGCCTCTTCGCTGTGTATATTAAATAGACCTATCTCCATATTTCAATGACCTCTGTCAGTAGTAAGTAGGGCATTTGGTAGCGGTTTTCAACCGAGCAGCAGGTCACGCGGGGATCTAACAATACTCTGAGGGGAAATAAAACGCACCTGTCATTTTTCATGAACTAGTTAATAGGGCATTTATGAGCCAGGCGGAGAGTACAGTAAATTAACAAAACGTGAAACGAAGGGACAGGGAAAATTCCATTAATTATCAGCCTAGTCGTGCAAATGCTTCGCGTTGACTAGAGAGCGAACGAGCTTGAAGAATAGATGCAATTAATCGACTAGTATTCAACTGATTTAACTCAGATTCTAGTTCTTTACAGACTGCAAAAACTCACTTACAGTAACTCAGTCTGACCGACTCAAACGAGCTGCTCCAGGTGGGCTATGGCAGTATCGCATTAAAAACTTTGGTAATCAAAACAGACAATGATGCTGAATCGAACGGTGCATGACTTATTAAGGCCAGCTAACTTAAATTTAGTGTAATTTAGAAATCAGGGAAAATTCGCGCTGCAGAGTTCCATTCTGCCGCCACTGTATGTGTTTTTTTAATGGTTTGCGTGTGTATTTTATGATTACACGAGTCACCTTCATGAAGCGCTAGAAACCTTCATTTATTATTACTGCTACTACGAGTAGAACTACTTGCGAGTCGCACCTTGCATCCTTTAGTTGAGCCTCTGGCACTGCTGTTCTGTTCCATACTTGTGCAAAACCAGCGTAGATGTTCTGTTGCAGGTTTTGTCTTTGCCTGCTCAAGAAATTAACTGATTAACTGACCAGGTTCTGTTCTCAAAATTTTACTTCTCAAATCGGCGCGCCTGAAATTTTACCTCGACCCTCCCTATCCACAAAACGGCTCACCGTTTGCGGTACCTGGACCCTGAAGCTGAGGTTTTCGGAAAAGTGTGTTTGTCCAGCGCGAAGTAGACGATGTGTCTATGGCGCTAGTCACATCGGCACATTAATTTAAATCTAATCTGTTGCAGGTGGTGCGAGGGTTGCTGAAGGCGTCTGGGCGGCTGGGTCTGGGGAAGGTTCTGGTGAGCCTTGAGCCTCACCAGCTGGGCGCTCTCATCAAGTTTGCTGCCAAGTGGAACACCAGAGCAGCCACCTGCAACTACGCTCAGGTCAGTGCCAGCTGTTGGACCTCTAGGGAACCACCTGCACCTATGTTTTTGTCGGTGCCAGCTGATGGATTACTAGGTAGCCATCTGGCACGAGCAACACAGGACATCCTGCCTCCTACCGGGTTCTAAATAGCTGTTCCTCGATGTAAACCCGCCACTAACTCGTTAACTTTAGCGTGATGCATCGACGTGCGGCGCTTTAACCCGCCATTAACTCGTTAACTGTAGCGTGATACATGACGTGCGGCGCTTTTACGGCGGCGTGAGCACCTGTGGTCATGCCGCAGCCAACGTGTTGCACGTGATCTTAGTTACAGAAAATTTACGAATTTTTTCTGATTTTCCAGTCCTGCACTCCTAACAATCGTAGCTTTCTTTCGATGTCCCACACCTTTGAAAATTTACTTCACCCTAATTAGAGACTGGGTTACTCTCGTTCTTCCTTGGAAAAAATTATAGTATTCCGACCCACGCCACACTGGTGTGTTAGTTTAAAGGAACATCAGGTTTAAATTCTCCTTTCCCAAGGGAGCACTCTGCCTGGGATCGAACCCGGGACCTCTTGAATAAAAGGCAAGTTTACTACTACATACCTCAGTCATATCTTGCATTCCTATCTGTCAAATTATCCTTCTGTATTTATTACCGAACAAACTGAAGCATTTTTGATGTAACTCCTAAGGAAATATACAAACCAAAAAGTAAAAACGCTAATATGATTATATGTATTTATAAAGGAGTTTCACTGGTGAAATCACACAAAATGTGGCCACGGTGGGTTAACCCCTGATGTAATATCAATAACAATTTCGATCCAATTCACGACTGCCGCAGGATATCGTGCACCTGCTGCTGTCGACGCGCACCCCTGTAGAGCTGGACGAGATCCCGTTCTGGACGTCGAGTTTGGCTGCGCTGAGCAGCTACAGCAGCCGCCACTACGCCAGGGCCGCCGCCCTCCACCAGAGCTCGGCCATCATCGACTACTGCGTCTCGCTAGCCTCCATGACCCGAGCCATCGAGCAGATCGACATCACGCAGCGGTTAGTGGTGTGGTCGGGAGGCAGGGGTGGTCTGAGGCAGTAGCGCTCGAGCTCCCCATGTGCTACACGCTTTTCGTTTCAGATTTGAGCGTTTGTTTCAAGATTTCGTCTTTGTTCCATTGTTTCGTTTTTGTTCCATTGTTTCGTCTTTGTTCCATTGTTTCGTCTTTGTTCCATTGTTTCGTCTTTGCTCCATTGTTTCGTCTTCATTTCAGATTCTAGTTACATTTCATAATTATTGCACAGGAGCTAAATGTAGCCTGTGGACGCGGCCGTCATGTTACTTCGATCTAATCAACGTAAACTAGGGTGAATTTTTTCAGTTATTTTACAAGGGTTAGAAAATGCTTCAGTCGAAGGATTAACCCCTTCAAGAATTGCTCGAAGAAAGCCTTCGGTGCATCTACACGGTCTGTGTAACCAACAGTGACCGTGTGAATGCAATAACTACGACCACGAGATATCTCGGGATAGTTCGTTAAAATAATTACTTCGTAAAGGAGATTTCAAAACAAGGGTGATTACTACCGAATTTTTGACCAGAACTTCAGGGTAGAAAACCTTCAAGTAGCCAACATTGCAGGCGGCCTTTTCTGGATGAGAGTCGCGCTTTTGGGACACGGTTTTCGAGGTCTCTACTTGTGTAATATTCAATTTTCCTTGATAATTTTTGTAGACAAGGGAAGAGTTCACTTACATGCGTCTGTTGACGTCGTATTTTCAAGTTCTTTTTATAACTATGTTCTAGGCATCTATTGCTTTTATTTAATTTTAATTTTGAGACGCGGATGCTCCTGGATTATTATCTTCCGTTTGATGTTAAAGAATATCCAAGTTATGCTTATTCCGTTTTACTTTTGTACTTTCAGATTAGGGGATGAAGAAGAGGATGATGAAATCGACGATCAAGCAATGCTAAACCTTCTCATGCCCATAAAACCCGAAGGCGATGACCGCGATAAGGAATCGTCGTCTGAGTCGTCAGATTCAGATGACCAAGATGATGCGTTGGGATCAACGCATTCCGACTCCGACGAATCAATGGCTTCCGATGATGGAAGTAAAAAATCGTCAACTGTCGCTAAAGTCAAAACTAAGAAAAAGAAGAAATCATCAAAAACAGATACCATTGAAAATTTAGATACGGGATATGTTCAAGAAGAGCCCATACACTCTGAAGAAGAAAGAAAAGAAGGAAGTGAAATGGGAAATGGTGACGTTAGTATGGATGATGAGGGTGTTGCTAGTGAAGATAGTGAAGGAGAGGTTACTTCTGAGGAAGATTACGTTGAATCAGGTAATGAATTTGGGAGTCCAGTGAGCCGAGGTCGAGGTTTCCACTCAAATCACTCGAGATCTGACAGCCGAGGCAGAGGGAAAGGAGACCGATTTAGTCGAGGCGGTTTGGACGGGGGTCGAGGTAGGGGAGGGTTTGGAAGAGGCAGAGGGGGATTCGGTGGAGATAGAGGAAGGGGCGGATTCGGTGGAGATAGAGGCAGAGGTGGATTCGGTGGAGATAGAGGAAGGGGAGGATTTGGGGGCAGAGGTGGATTCGGTGGAGATAGAGGAAGAGGAGGATTTGGAGGCAGAGGTGGATTCGGCGGAGATAGAGGAAGAGGAGGATTTGGAGGCAGAGGTGGATTTGGTGGAGATAGAGGAAGGGGAGGATTTGGGGGAGGAAGAGGCAGAGGTGGGTTTGGTGGGGGTAGAGGCAGAGGGTTTCGCGGTGGGAGTCGTGGCAGTCGAGGCGCTGCGAGACCCACGTTGAGTTTGTTTTAATTAAAAATTTCGAAGCTGAATGTACTTCTCTATCCTTTCGATAGATAAATTGTCACTTTTTTCTGTCTTATATCTAGAAAATATCGCAAAAATTTAATGTTTTTTATTTTTATTTTAAATGTTTCGTACTTACCAAAACCCTTATTGGCTGTTTGTGTCTTCGTGGAACAATAGCTGTATAGAAAAATGAAGGCCGTGGCTGAAAATAGAGAAAACAGTAGTATTTCGAAACGTCGTATGATAGGATTTGTACTCGATTGCTGGGAAAGTTTTTTACTCTTGGCTAAAACGCAGAACAAATGAAAATGGTGAAACAATGCGGCAGTGTATTCTTGCTTGCCGTTGGTTTGACTCGAGTGTTCACAGCACTGAAGACGTGCCAAGTTAAGGTGTACACGATGTGGGTCATACCGGACGCTAATGGAAATGTTGAATTAGTTGCCCAATTACTTTAATAAGCTTGAAACATATCGGTTGTAGTGTATTCCAAAATTATATACTTTTCAGAGATAATACGGTCATGTTCGCTAGGTTTGTCTAGGTACTAGGTTGATGAGTGGACCTCATCTCGGTGTCGCAGTCGCTGTATTGAGGCAGCACTGTGCCGTTCACGCATTGGCCGTGCCAGAATAACCCACGGCCGCCTTATGGAGCGACAGCCTTTCTGCCACCTATGTCCTGTCCCTCTAACTGTAAAACATATTTTAACTGAGTGCCTAAAACACGCTGCTGCGCGGCATGCGGTGTTCCCGCACCTCCGCGGCCGCAGCGCTGACACCTTGCTGGTGGAACCGGAACGGTCAGCTTTTGTCACTGTAGCCCAGAAATCCTTCCTAGATTTGTGCGACCTTCTCTCAAAAATCTAGATCTTGCCCCACACTTATATAACCTATTGCACAACTCTATATATTTCTAGAATTTAAACAATAAGAATACCGTAATGTTGCGAGATTAGGGTTTTTTTTGCCAATTTATCGTTGAATCGAAATTCGCGCTCACTTTACTTCTTTCCATTTATATGGCTTCAACTGATGATTCATAATCTTTTCTTACTCTTCCTGTTCAACTTAGTATTTCTATGGATCCCGTGTGGGAACACACCTTTTACATAAATTCTTCCTTCTCCCAAGTCCATACGTAATGGTCTCTTCTCTTTCGGTACGAAATAGTCTTAAGTTATGAAAGCGCTGCTATCCTTGCGACTACTACCACTTGCGTGCCGAGTTTTGCACAGTTGGATCTCGTCACAAGTTTCACAAGTTTCAATTAGTTTAATTCTCGTAATGGTGTCTGAAGCATAGATGAAAAGCAGCTCCAACGTCCTAGTCACGTTTGGCTGAAAAGTTATGGGGTTCAAAACTATCCATACAGTTTACAAAATGTTACGTTGAACAAAAAATATTTATTAGATATTGTCGTTAAGAAAATTATTAGATTAAAAAATAAATTCTGAAATAATTACGTGAAGAAACGTCAAAATCAAAGCATTGTACATAACGTACGGCTGTTAGTTAAAAGTTGACAAATATCACACATAATGAAGGCTTGCGTATTGAAGGTGCAGAATATTGATTTTTTGGAATTTGTATTCTTAAAATAATTTTTTGTCAAGGCGGTGATCTCTTATTAACAAGAAGCATAGTTTTGAGTAAATATCGTAGACGCCAAAGCCTGCCCATCTATCTATGAATTAGAGGAGAAATTTGCTAAGTTTTGTATATGTAATTAATATTCTTGATAAAGTGTACGCTGCTACGAAGAATTGTCGTTCAATCTGCAGATAAAGACTTTCACGATCCTTCTGGACTTTTTTTGAAGAAGAACTTGCATTCGATATCGGGAATTTAAACTATTTGTATACCTTGTCTTATTTAGATGCTGCTTATTTAAATGGCATGACAGAAAGCTTATCGAAAACTAAACTAGTGTTCATGGAGTGAAAGAATCGCTCAAGAATAAGCAGTACACTGAAAAAAGTAAACGTATGTGTCAATAGAAATACCGAGACTTTAGGTGATGTGACACGTGCGCAAAAATTGCAGAAGAAACCACTTTTATTTTGAGATTCGTTAGAATTATCAGTAAGTGATACTTTAGAACAGTCGCCATTTAGGCATGCGATGTACTTCCAAACGAAAAACATGGCTTCGAGCCACTGCACCTCGGCGGATCCAATCGCCGCGAATGACGCCAGCATCTCGTGGAGGTGCAGCGAGTGGAGACAAGGCAGAACATGGCGGTGAGTACAACCTACTTATCGTTCGGTAACTTTGAGTTACTGTTCCACATGGCCGTCAATAAAAATATACGGACTTTAGGGAAAGTGTTTTAAGGTTCTGCGCTTTATTTATTTTAATTTATTTCTGCGGGATCACGGCCCGTCTAGGGCCCCCATACAGGACTCCAGGTGCGCGCTAAGATGGTGCCATGCGGACACGGACTGCTTCCGTTGTAAAAGTAACATTTACCTCCTGTTCCTTACTGTTCTCTCGCGTTCTGTCAGTAAGTATAACGCATTTAAAACCCGATTGATCGTGTTTGTCAACTGGATTGGAATTACATTTCTTTCATTTTATTTTTTAGTTTGTAAATCATGCTGTAAGTCACAACAACGTGCTAACGTTCCCCTAGCTTCGCCCTGCCAGAGCGGTTGCCTTCTATGGGGCTCGGGTAATGCACTCCGCTTCAAGTGAGGAGACTTCAGGTTCTGTCCCCGGCGAGCGACTGGTAGATTTTCAATAAGTCGCGGAGTGCTTTCCTCAAGAAAGGAAGCTTAAACACCACAATCCCTACTGTACGAACGGGTCCTCTCAGTAATCACAATGTAGTGAACAGCCAATCTGTCGTTCCGTATGTCCACTCTTTTGTAGCAAAGTTTCTTTTCGTGTGCGGTTGCCTGGTGTGGCCGAACCCGGGACACCAAATTTGTGCGAGCCTGCGATTTAAAAAGAGGATGCTGGAATAAATTAATTGTACGATGAATCCCAGCCGAACTCTTTCGCTGAAATATCAGTGCGTGTGTCTAATTATGGCCTGAATATCTCGACCTGAAAATGAATTCTTTGTCGACGCGGCGGCGGAAGAGTAGGACGGGAAGGAGTGCATTTCGTGATGCCACTCACTCCAGTAGTGGTTCAGCTGCGCTAAAACGACGCGTGTTTGGCCGCAAGCACCAGCAGCCCACGTCGTTTCGTGGACTCGGGGAGATTTTATCAGTTGTCAGAAGCCTCAAGAGATAAAACAGACAGACTGCAAACTCAAGAGCTCTGACAGTTATCATGCTCAGCATGATAACACGGCCTGTAATAATAATAAAAACAATCCTGATTTCATCTAACGGAGCATCATCAATGTTTTCAAGGCTCTACCACTACGCTAGAGGTTTCCCCTCTTGGTTTCCTCATTTTCTTGTGAGGGCGAAGTTTGCTCGCCGTTTTCTCTCTTGCACCAGTCGCGCTCATCACACGCATCTTAAGAAATGTGGAGTCTACGCTAAAGTGATAGCTATTTCAAAAAATCCTCGATGTTATTACCGCGGCCGCTCTGTCATGGAAATGTAATGTGGCACAGGCCAATGCTAAATAGCTTGTATACAATCGCCGTTAAATTTAATCAGTATGTACGCATGAATTAAATATTTTCAAGCGTGTGTAATTCATGTCTGTATGTTGAGGCTGGAATGTTGCACAGTTGTATCTTAAATGTCGAAATATTTACAACTATGATGAACTGGGTGAAGTGATATGGAACCATTCAAGTCAGATATTACAAGAAAAACAAGTAATATCAACTGCACAAGCTTTTAGATCCTGAAGGGTTTTAAAAATAATTGTGATTCATATTTAGTATTTCAAAAACAACAGCATGCACTTCTACATAGACCCTGAGTAGTGTTTCAAGAACTTATGGTATTCATTTTAAAGCTGACTAGTGGGCAAAATTACTGTGCGAGTTCCTGCTTCCTTCTGGGCCGCAGACACACGCCGCGAAGCAGGCCACACAGTGATGACTATGTCCACTTTACGCTGGGCGAATCGTTCACAGAGATATCAGCAGACTTCGATAAATGCCAGTGTGTTCTATTGATGGCCAGCTCACGTGAGCAGGTGCGGGCAAAGTGCCCTCAGCGAGTACGAGCTGCCTCACGTGCTCTGCACTGACTGTGGGTGACAGTGTCAACTCTTCGTCAACTTCGTCAACTCAGTGTCTGTCTGGTGCCCTCACGTCCGTGCTCTGCACTGTTGGGTGATTGTGAGCACGTCTGTCTGGTGCACTCCCGTCCGTTCCAATTCAAATAATTCAGCCAAGTTATTGCCCCAAGCGTTACATCAGTTAGAAATTGCAGATGTAGATTTCTTGACACTATTCATCTCAATGAATATTTTTAATTATAACTTGGATATCGATTTAAGAATCAATGTTTGATATTGAACTTGAACACTGTTTTCAAATGAGCAGAGTTTATGTTCGCAAATTGATGTCCATTTGTCTACAGCTCTTTTCCGTTGCATATTTCAGTTAATGTCTTCATTTCAACTGTAAAATAAAGGAATTTTAATCGTATGAGTATTCGCAACTTCATTAGTGAATTGAAATCTTCTCATCAGTTTATTCAACGGATGTGTCTACCGCGTAGACGATGAGTATTGTCATGAAGGATCTAATCGCTTTGCTGTTGCTGAGGACGATAGAGGACATTGTACGTGCCAACCCTCTGTGCCTGTGACCCTTTTGCTTACCTTAAAATATTCATCAAATCAATTCCACGCACCAAATTTAAAAACATTGCCATGAATACTGCACCTTTCCTCTCATTGTGTATAGTTTTCTCCGGTCAGTGACCCGCGCTAAGTTAACGCCCCGAGAATTTACAATTTTATAGATAATTTTTACTGCCGAAGCCTACGTCATTTCAGCCGCCTCCCCATGCTGCAGCGAAAACGTTAGGCTGGCTGGTTATTTCAACGCGCTAGGAAAAAGCTTCGCTCAAATACCAGAAATACGCCGGTGAGTGCTAGCTAATTTTACGGTTGAAAAGCATGAAAACTACGTCCCTTGAAAAAGCATGAAAACCACGTCAAATTACGTCCTTGAATTTGGACGGAATGCTTCTTGGCTTCCCGGGAAAATGTTTGCATTTTCTCAGAGTCGAACAGCCTGAGATAGTCATCAAAACGAGGGCGTGCTTAATTAAGGCGTTGCATTGGGCTGCTTTCCATTTTGACAGGAGCTGAGACGGTATTCGAGCTTTTAATTATAGTTCTTCATGATAACGATTGCAAATCTGATTCATTGTAAGCTGTGTATTGTGTACATCTTGTTTCAGAATCTACGATCTTTTCTTTTTACCTCTCTTTCTTTGTTCTGTTCACAGTGATATCAAGATCATTTTTATGGGAGTGGAAGTATTTAATATGGAAATTACTATGTGAGACGCACCGCCTGCCCACACTGAGCGAGGCCTTGCTCGGGAAGGCTGAAGATAAATTTTATCTACACAACGAATGATTAGATTATACCCTAAATAATTCCCTAAAAATAGCTTTAGTCAGCGCATTTCGATGTCTCAGTCTTTGCTATGTAGTGGAGCCATCAAAACAGACCCAGCGAGTAGGGAAAAGAACTCTATAGAGTTGGCTCTCTAACGATCAAATTGTTTTGGCGGTGAAGCTGCATACAGCTAAATACAAGAAATCATTTGCAGAATTATGTATATCTGCAACAAGGCTGCGTTAAGCTTTTAAGAAAAACTAGCAGCATTCCTATATAGGGGACAGTTAAGTCCTTTTGGTAGCTAAGGTGGTCAAAATACGAGTTTTTACGAAGTGTTTCCATTGCTTCACTCGTAATATTTCTTTGTAGTTTTGTTTGGACGTTAAGCTGTCCCATATTGAGATTCTTAGCAGCGTTATTTCTCATCACGTATGGTTCTAGTCGAGAAAAAGTGCCTCAATTGAAACGTTGCTATAGTGCGAAGAGAATAATTAATCACGTCAGTCGAGGGAAGGTTTCTTAGCTCTATCTAAGTACAGCTGCTTTTCTTGCTGCCGAGACAAACTTTGGAGCAATGCTAAATTCCATGACATAAAGTCCAAAGCACAGGTATATCAGAGGAATTAGTGATGAGAATATCGGTGAAAAATAGAACGACGCAAGACCCCCGGGTCCGGCATCGAATGCTAACTTTACTCTCTTCTGAACGGAGGTGGGAAGTCAAGGGACTGTACAAGGGACCTTCACTTCCCTTTTGACTGAAGAATAAAGAGCAAAGTTAGCATTCGGTGCCCATATTTGGGTGTCTCCCCATACTGTCTTCAGACACTGACTGATCATGCGAATGGCGACGTAGGGTTGATATGACGCAGGTGACACGATTGCTGCAACTCCTTACTTTACGTATCGCGAAACCATGGCCCTGCGTTGAAGAAGGACTCCTATAAAGATAGACGTGATTAATGGTTTTAGAATTTCCATTTTACTTTGTCTTCTGATTTAAGAATACGGCGTCGTGTTTTTAAAGCCTGTTTAGTGGATTGTTATAAACACATAAAAGTTTACGCAATAACAGTGAGTACAATTTATCGATGTCTTGGCCCTGGCTTTGATAAGAGTTTCTAGCCGATAACGAAAGAATTTATCATTCTTTTGGGCTATGACGGAAAAGTTACCTCAAAGAAGTCCCAGATGATAAACTAAATGAAAAGTCAACTACCGGTTCACTTTTTTGAATAAATTTTCGAATTGTGATCTGTATTGGGGTCGTGGCCGAGATCACAACTGGGAAAGGAAATCTAAACACCACATCCCTCGCACCCTTGGCGCCTCATTCGGTGTGCGGTGTACACACTCCAGTTTCTTCACTGCGCCTCCACTTCGTTGCGATACGTAGAGTTACTGAACAGATCAGATCAATTGTTCTGAGTGAAATTTCACACAGACGACGCACTATGTGCCTCCTAAGCTATATTATTATTATCATCCATCTTATGTATGGGTCTGCACGAATACTATTCGGAAACAATGATTGTGGGATTTTGACATAACTGTACCATGTAAACGTGGATTTTACTCGTATTGAGAATTCATAGTTCATGGAGAAAGGTATATAGTAATGTACAGGTAAAATTTTCAATTGCAAATTGATTGCAAGTTTCAGTTGCTTATTGTATGATCTTTTCATAAATTCAACTGATATTTCGCTGGTAGCTCAAGCGTTGTCTTTGATAAGCAAGGAGTTTCCGCCGGCATAGAAACACTAGAAAACAGCTCTGTTCAAGCGACCGACACGGCCCTTGCACCGCACCCAGTCTCGTAAAAGCTCCATCCATTCTAATTTACGAACCATGCACCTTCGTGAAACAGAAATACAGTGAATAGTTGTATTGTGTTGAGTATAGATTTAATTCATAGCGTAGAAAACATAGTCTTCAATTAAATTCAGTGGCACTTCATGTCTCACGATCACCATTTAATTGCGGATCAGTTCCATCATCAAGAATGAGGTTCTCTAACTTTTTTATTTGAAGCAGAAACAACATTAAAATTCCTATTTATATTTTCAATGCCTACTGAACTAACAAGTCACAAGAATTTATTAATCTTCATGAAACTCCGTATAAAGCTTTATACTCTTCGCACACATGTACTTTGATATCAGAAGTACTCTGCGTAGTATGACAGTGGTAGCACAAGTACTTCTGCACTATCGGGCTTTTCCCTTGCCCCCTGAGGTAGTTTGTGGGGGGGGGGGCACTCGACTAGCTCATAACCTCCCCCTGCCCCCGGGGTAGTTCATCCACCTTTCTCCCCCGAGGTAATTCATCCTCCCCTGCCCCTCTGCCCCCAGGTAGATCATCTCCGGTCGTCAAACAGGCTGGACGGGTAACGTCAACCACAACCAGCCGTACTACGTCATGCGGTGTGGAGGCACACGAGGGCTTGTCCTCAGTTGTCGACCCTAACAATCTGTAAAAATAGAAATGTAAACGGTCGTTTGTTCAAAAATTTAAATCTCCCAAAGCCCTTCACCGACTGCTTTGAAGTTTTGACACAACATTGCATTCGAATACGCGCGTGGTTACATACACATTCCTTTGAAAATATAAATTGCACATACTTTTTGAAAACCACTGCCTAGCCACAGCAACGCTAGGTCAGGTGCAGCTGGTGTTATAGTATTATCGCTACTCAGCAAGGGAGAAGGAATATGTGCTGGTCGGATGTTATTATCACTGTTGTAGATAGATAAGTATAGGTTATTCGGCTCTATGAGAATATGGTCGATGGGTGTATGTTCATTACCGTGATAAATATTATAGGTTTCTAGGTATAGGTTCATTGGGTACTATAAGTACAAGTCAATAAGCGTAGGTTGTTGAGTATTGAATAATTATTTACTTGAAAATTGAATTTAAACTATTGGTCGATGGCTTCATCAGATATTTCAGCGCCGAGAACTCGTGAAATACGTGTATACACATATTTTATTCAAATTAAGGTAAATACATATACAGGGTTTCGAGAATTAAATGAACAAATTTCAACGTAAGACTCGTTTTGATGAAACAAACATATTTTATTCTATGGAAGCATGTCTGAAAATGTATAGTTAAAATGTTACTGTGACTTGAAAGTTAGGGCGTGTCCGAAGGAAAATGAGGAATCGAAGTCAGAAAAAGTTTATAATTATGATCGAACATTACAGAATTTGAAGGTAGGTTAGGTATTCACAGAAAGTGTTCGAATTTCCGTGCGTCTGCTGCGATACGTGCGTGGAATGATGGTCGAACTGGTGCGACCACACCAAAAATTTCAGTAATCCTTACAGCAGCATCAATAACACAACCGAGGAGAAATAGAGTATTTCCATAGTTGCTACAAGATGATCCATTACCAAATGGCAGATGGAAATGGTTCCAACATGATGGTGCTCCGGCACACTTCTCGGTTGTTGTTGGGCAGTACTTGGATGATCGGATCCAAGCCGCTGTATTAGTCGTGGCGGACCCATCTCATGGCCACCAAGGTCCGTCCCCTGGCTACCAAGATCTCCTGACACGATGTCCCTAGATTTCTACTTTTGGGGACACGTGAAGAGTTGAAACACCAGTTCTGTCCGAAGAAGATCGCATCGGCAGGATTATTGACACCCCTGCAAGGATTCTGAAATTTTTGGTGTCTTCGCACGAGTTCGGCAATCAATGGGCCGGTGCTTCCACGCATGCATCACAGCAGACAGAGTAAATTTTGAACACCTACTGTGAATACCTAACCTATCTTCAAACTCTGCATTGTTCGTTCACAATAATAAACTTATTCTGCCTTAAATGTCTTACTTTTCAACTGACACGCACTAACTTTCAAGTCTTCGTAATTTTTTAACTAAGCATTTTCGGACATGCCTCCATAGAATAAAATGTTTCCATTACACCGAAACAAACCTTATAATGAAGTTTCTTCAAAAAATTCTGAAACACCTTGTATATTACGAGCTTATTATCACTTTTTCAGAACACAAGTCGAATCTAAGAATGATGAAAAACACCAGAATTTAAATCTATTTTTATATGTACATGAACACACCAACAAAGTGTTCAACAGGAGTAGATGACAGCTTTCTAATTCAGTCTTTTTCGATTGAATGAAATCCAGTCTTTCGATACTAATTTCACTCTGCGTTCTTTCAGGCTGCGGCAATTCACTTCATTAAGCCTAGTAGCTCCCCACGAACTGCAGGCCATTCTGTTGACCTCTTGTTCGAAATGTTACGAAATTTAAATCTCAAAAACGTTGTTATTGGGAGTAGATAAAGTCACATGGCCTTGAGTAGGACATTCTTCTTTTCCCTCAGTGTCAACAGCTTTTTTTGCCTTGTTACATACATAGCGAAGAGTTCATCCGAATGGACATCACGTCCTGTTAGCGAAGGGACAGACAATCTTGCTGTCTAAGAGTTAGAGGCGCAATTTATGAATTACAGTATCAATTTTCCCTCATCTGCAGAAGAAGCTGGGGAAATGAACTAAAGAGCCAAGTTAACGTCTCAAAAAATGCATACATAGATAAAAAGATTTCACAAGAGGGATCGTGGACGTCCTTCAATCTAGCAAATCAAAGTGTCGCAGGGGAACGAAGAATTTTTTTTTGCTCATGCCCAACGGAGGCAACCACGATTGCGCTCTCTCTGAAGTTGGTCCAGAACGTTTTCCGTTACCTGGAAAATGAGTTCGCTAGCACGGTATCGTACGGTCCACGGTGAATATAAGGCCATGCTGGACTTTGGAGCGTTCTAAAAGTTATTATGAGTGGTATTTGGTCTGGTTTCATTAAGTGCATAATATCTTACAAAGCTGTGCCAAGTTAAAATAGTTTTTTATTGTGGCTTGTATCATTCCAGACCTCGTCGTATTTCTCGAAACTTCTTAATATTTCGTCGCAAAATACGTGTAAGTTTTAAAATACTGTACACAGAACAGTGTTGACCGCGCTTCTATATGAATCCTTTTCTATACGAAAGGCATCTGATAGGGATCTGAATAAGGAGAAAACGCTACCTTAATACGTATCCTGGTCCCATTCCTGGATCCCGAAAAATGACATATGACCTAATTATTAAAAATATTATGTTATATTATTGCTCTTCTCTATTGTCTCACTGAGAAAAACTCTTCATTTAGATTCAAAATGACTTGTAAAATTTAGTAACAGGGGAATAAATATCGAAAATTAGTTTTAATTTTAATAATAATTTCGTAATGTATGTACGGAGTCAGCTTGCTTTCTGCGCACTTCGAAACTGCTTCCAATGATCCCCTTTCTGAGGAAAATTCAAAAGTACAGCCACATTAATTTAATAAACCTTACTGAATCAATTTTACGCTTAGCGGCTAAGAAACTTTCAGTTTTTTCCTCGAGTGCTAATTGATGGGTGACACAAGTTACCTATTCAGGTGGATTGGTACACCAGAATCAGCAGTCCCATTTGCACCAAGCTGATGCTACGTAGTTTTACGAGTTTACAAACCGGTCAGTCGTGATTCGTGCAGCGTTGGGGGAGGTTGTGGCTCAGCCGTCGTTGATCACTTGTTAGCCACTCACCTGGCGCCTGCAGCTAGCAGGCTTTCTTACAAGCGGACATTACTCTCTAGTGTTCACTGTTACTTAGACATGTTCATCGTGCGATGAGAACACTTGTGTTTGAAAGTGCGTGTCTAATTTCGATAGGTCGATGATCCGTCTCCGACTTGAGAGGTCATCCAGAATGTTCTTGTGAATGTGAAATGTTCACTCTGAGTTTATTCTTCTTCACCCTCTCCGTCGTTGTCGTTCGAGGAGTTGCTATTCAAGTTTCTTATTCAAATAAAACGACACGTGTGATGCCTAAATGCTTTTGTTTATGTGAATAGGCCTTTGATATCACAGTGTGAGATTTCTACAGCCGCGGGAGACTACTTTTCAATCATTTGCAGTCTGATTTTGATGTTATTTTCTGAAGAAATTGGATTGATGTAGAAAATATCTTACTAATTAATGCTCCTGAAAAAGTGAACATGTTATTTTTTAGCTGGCTACTGTTTCTTTAAGACAAAGTATACATGGTCACTCTGCTGGATAATTATTATTATTATTCCTAAAAAAGTGTTCCTATCGGTAATAGGGTAGACGTTTTTGCATTTAGAAAACAATTCTTTGTACTAAATCATTTTGTCTGGAAGCTGTCATGGTAGAATTCTTGAGTTCTTACGAAATGTTTTTTTTTTTCGAAAGGTTTTAAAACTGATATTCGTTTACGAAACATCAATGTTCATGGGTCTAGTCTATGATGATTCTATTTCAAAAGTTATGTAATGTACGTTCTAACACACTGGTTGTGGTACATAAAATAGAATTTTTTTTGTCGTGACACTGACTATGAGTGCTAGATATCGAAGAAGTTTCCTCTTATTCCCATAAGAGAAGAGCAAGCACCAAGTGGCACAGCCTCTGTATTTGCATGACCATATCAGAGTGATCATGTATACCTTTGTATTTCCTGAAAATTTCCGTTTCTCTATTGTGCCGTGAGTGTAGAGTTGCGTTGTGGATGGTCCAGCGACCAAAGGGGCTCAATAAATATGACTTGCGCTGGCAACCACTCCTATCAATTGCACCATTCAAATGGAATGCGAGAAATAATCCAAATTTGGTGAAGTGAAAGCCATTGTATTTGCTGGTCACAGTAACTGATGACGTTATATGGTGGGCAAATGCGCATCAAAGGAGTACTTCTCTGAAAAATTAAATGGATTAATCTACTTATTTGCGGTAGTTTAAGTACGACCCGCATTGCAAGTGTTTCTAATGTTCCAAACGATCGCCGTGGCACCTACCTGTACTACCGTCTATCTTAGATGTATTTATTAAATTTTTAAAAAATGTCATCGTTTACGCGCATTTGATGATCCTACAGAGTCACACGAAAGAAACTGCTCAAAATTTTACCGAATATTTGAGGCATATCTCCAGCGCCATTGAAAATTACCGGCACATCCTTCAAAAAAAATGAAAACAAAATAAAATAGTTTATTCCAAAGTTGGTCACATACAAAGTATATACCTTGTAGTGTGATCCTTATTTCGAAGCACATGTAGATAGGTGCCTCAGATATTTTATGAACTGTAAATTCTTTTTTATGTATGTCTCCCTGCGCATGAAAACATGTGAAGATGGAGTTGTGTGTGTGCATGTGACAAGTCAGGCAACTTATTTCGAAGCCAGTTTGCATTTCTGCATCTTGCTTGACGCATGATGAGATCTG
This sequence comes from Orchestia grillus, assembly GCA_014899125.1. NCBI lineage: Eukaryota > Metazoa > Arthropoda > Malacostraca > Amphipoda > Talitridae > Orchestia > Orchestia grillus. Next base: position 837 of record VOMN01118168.1, on the reverse strand, counting down.
AATAAATTTTATTCCTGCTTATGATTCTCGTGATGAATATTTTTCTGAAAATGCTGACTCAGCATCATTGCTCATGCCTCTATTAATTATCAGGCTGTCGGAAAATAGTGGCCGATTTTAGAAGAAATCTTTTATTGATCAAATAAGTGACATTTGATGTTCAAATTAGTCAAAGTATTAGCCTCGAACAGCCATGCATCTTTGCCATCTATCAAGAAGATCATGTAGGCCACGTCGATGAAAATCTTGTGACTCAAGCTAAGAAATCCCTGAAGGCAGATTCGACCTCTTTTTTTTTCGGTCTGAATGTTATGTTGCTCAAAAAATTGTCCAAATCCTTGAAAAAAGTTAGTACGTAGGAGGAAGATCAGGAGATTAAGGTGGACATAGTAAAGTTTCATATTCCAAGTTGGTGAGCTGCTGTGAAGTCATTCTTGCTATTCGATGTTCATTGAGTTTGAGTTCATTTGCTGACACCAAGTCACTGTGGCATTTCCGTGACACTTTGTCGTGAGTTTTGCTCGACAGTCCCTCTCAAATCTTCATTCTGAAGAGTGGGTGGCCGTCTATTGCCGTCTTCATCTTAGAGGCTCTCATCTCCACCACGAAACTTTTGAAACCATCGCAGCACTGGTCTCTCACTTGTGCCTTCCTCCCACGCTTTATTGATGCCATTTGTGCCTTCCCCTCACGCCTTATTGATGTCACTTGTGTCTTCCCCCCACGCCTTATTGATGCCATTTGTGCCTTCCACCCACCCCTTATTGATGCCATTTGTGCCTTCCCTCACGCCTTATTGAAGTCTGCAGGAGTTTGAGCAGCATTGTTGCCGGTCTT
>VOMN01118165.1:0-27335 GCA_014899125.1 Orchestia grillus | reverse complement strand
GGTCCCTCACCCGTTCTTCTTGAACTTTGCGACAGGAGCGCCATAAGTGTGAGATTCCTCAGTCCAGTTTGTCAGCCTGTGAGACCAACAAAAAATTCCATATTGTAATAACAGAGTAACAACAAATACAAAAAATTCCATGTTACAGCAACAGAGTAACAACAAATAAAACTACATGCAACATCAAAACCACGTAAAAAACTTCACATAATGTCCAAAAGCTACATGTTAACAACCAAAAACTCCAGGTAATGACCAAAAAATCCATGAAAGAACCAAAACTGCAATGGAACAACTGTGCACAATGTGTAACAGTCCACACCTTCCGCAGTTGTGTGCACAGGTGTCCCCTTATCTTAGTGTGGGAGTAAACAACAAGAAATTACGACTTGATTGCATTGATGATATCGGACCACCACCAGAAGCTGTGCGGCTACACAGCACAACTTCCCCTTACGAGAGATGCTACTGGGGCAGGTCAAGATTTAGGTGGTGGTGAATATTACAGATTGAATAGGGGACACAAGCTAGGTACAAATAGGAGACACAAGCTAGGTACAAATAGGGGACACAAGCTGGGTACAAATAGGAGACACAAGCTAGGTACAAATAGGAGACACAAGCTGGGTACAAATAGGAGACACAAGCTGGGTACAACATGGAGGGACACAAGCTATAACTGGGTCCGGCAAGCCTTAGGTTCGTAAGTTGCATGATTTGAAAGAGCTAAAAGGTGCCAGATTTCAGCCGTTCGATAAGTACTCGCTCTCTTTGACTCGTCATCTCGCCGTCATAAAAAAATTCCCAAATGCTAACCGCTGCAGGGCATCGATGCCTTGGCTTCCCCAGTGGGAGACGAGGGCGACGGCGGTTGCCACTCCCACCCCCTCCACCCCCGCCGGCAGGTAGTCGCACCCCAGCAGGAGGGACAAGACAATAAGGGCGTGGCGGTCGAGATGCAACTTCTGCAGCACCTGCGACTGGCTGCGGGGAGGGTGGTGATGAGTGGATGTCAGTGGTACTTAATTCGTAAATTATAGAGGTATTTAACATGTGAATTCTAGACATACTTAACGTGTAAATTTTAGTAGTACTCACTACCCCCATTTTAGTGGCATTACTTGTTAAAATATTGGCCTTTAATGCTAGAATTTCAGGAGTGATAAAAATGTCAGTTATGGTGGCATTATGAGTGTTATTTCAGCGGTATTAAACATCTATGATACCTACTCCAGTGTTCGGCACCAGGGAGAGTGGGGCTGTTAGTCTTGGTGACATTCAAGAGACGTGTTCATTTTACAAACACTAAACGTGCAAATTTGAGAGGTATTTGCTATACTACTTTCAGGTACATAATGCAATCTCACAAAAATGTACACATCACTCGAGAAAATTAGTTTTTTTCCCCGATATTACACGGATTTTAGCTCACTTGGTCTTGTTAAATGCACACCCCAGTCGGTGTGCTGTACTCATGATACCTTTCTTCCATTATTGCAACTTAGGCAAATAAATATAATTAGCACTAGCAGGAACTGTGTATATTTTACGGAAATTTAAGTAAACAAACTTTAGATAAACCAGCCCATGAGAAGTGGTCCTCTCAAGTGTTGGACAAAGGTTAAAGGTTTAGGGCAGAGATAGGGCACCCACCACACCACCATAGCAACGCAACACACACTAGCAACATAGTACAAATTACACCAGTACGTGTAGAGCTCGGCTGTGGGGCGGCAAGCATGGACGCAGAAGTTCCTCAGAACGCAGGTGCCGCCGTACAGCAACACATCGCTGTCTTCTGTGATGACAGCTCGCACCACCTGCACAATGTGTATTTGTGTTTATGTATTGCTGAAAATGAGGTGTTCCGGACACATGTACAGTGGAACTACAATTTTGTGACTCAAAAGTCCAACAAAGACAAAGGTGTGCAAAAAATGGAACATACAAACCCAAGGCTTTTAAGTGAACCAAGAAAGGTATTTTGAATGAGGAAAAATAATCAATAAGGACTGTGGAAACTACAGTGAATGTAATAACAGGGCTTGAAGTATAACACTAAAAATTTAAACATTATAACAACTTAGAAAAAATGTATAAACAAAACTTTGGAACAATGAAGGGAGACATAGGGAATACCCAACTTGCATTTATAAATCATTGGAAATTATAATTCCCCATTATTACATAGTTGGAAACAATCAGGATAAGGAAACATCCCCTTAGGACATGGAAACATCCCATAACAACTTAGAGAGTTGCATTTCCACTCAAACACAATGAATTGAAAATAGCTAAAGAGAAAAAACTTTTTAAGGGCACTAGAAAGGTCCACACTGCAATCTGTAATGTGCTCAATATAAAGTTAAGAGATATTAGGTTCTAATCCCACTTGTTTTGGTGGGTATTTATAAAGTCACAGAGTGCTTTCCTTAGAAGAAGAAGCTCATAAGCCACATTCCCCACAGCTCATAGGTGTCCTGTCACTAATTACATAACACTTAAAAACTAATAAGCATGTTGAACTCCATTTCCTGTCAGTTGGACTAAAGTTTCATTCCTAGTTTTATAAGTCGTCAAGCAAGTTACTGTACATCATGTCCAACTGACCCCATGGTAGACCAGGGCTGCACATGTGGCCTCTGCTTCTCCAGCAGCCTGCACCCACGGCACCCCCAGCAGGCGGAACAGCTCGCAGCACTGCACAAGTATGCTCCTGTGTTTACATTGAGTGTAGATTTACACTTGACCCTCGTTTATGAGGATCTCCTTAATCCAGATCTTGGTTTAACAAAACAGTGTCTAGCTGAAACTTTGAGTCTGGACAGTCAAGAAATAAAATCACCAGTAAAGTACCACCAGAAATGCCTGACAGATAGCGACAGGTGTTTGGCGTATACACTATACTACACCATCCATAATCAATTGGGCCACTTTTAAAGTCTTGTTTGTGCTCCTAATGATTCATCTTTATTTCCCAACAACTATTCAAAACTTTATAAAAATAATTCTTTCCCTCTAGTCCCAATGAACTGTAACCATGATTTGATGGAAAAACCCTTATTTAGTTACTGAGAGACGAGTTGTGAGTTTCTACACTAGATTACCACTTTAGAGTGGGTGTAGTTACATGCCAGCCAGATAAAAACTAAAAAGCAAGCACAATGATCAGAGTTTCAGATTGTAGATTTGATGGCATTTGAGATGCTGGGTTGGCAGACTGCAGCTGACATGGCTTGCCTATGAACATCAATTTGAATATTAGTCAACCGAGGGGCCATGCAAATATGAAGAATGTGACAAAAGCCTATCAAGCATGCGTCATTTCTTCATATATATATATTTTAGGTAAAGATGCTCAACTGAATTTCTCAAAGAAAGCAAAAGGAAAGAAGCTATTACTGCAGGCTACATTTATAAATACAAAATTTAACCGTTACATTTTTCTCATGCCAAGGACTGGAGATAATACTATTTGGTCAAATAAGTTAACATTACTAAATAATCTACGCTTTAGACTAACTCTTCCTGTATCAAACTGATTTGGCCCCTATGCTGCAGGATTTCAGAACATATTTCAGATACAAATAATATTTTAAAAGTCAACATCTTGTTCCTCACTTCTCTGAGAATGTAATTGAATTGATGCCTCTTTGGAGGCCTGACGGAGACTTTCACAGATTTCCCTCTGGCAGCATTTCTCGCCCGCATTGTGGCCCCCTTGAGCTCCGGAGGCACACCATCGACAACGAACACCGGCAGCACGCCTACACTCAGCAAGCTCAGCGTGCGGAACACAAGGTTTCTGCACGAAGTGAGCTATGAAGCAGACATGGAAGTACAATAAAAAAAACAATTCAGTGCCTTTTTATCTCCTTATACATATCATTTTACAAATAAATATTTCAAACTGACTAAAATATAGCCCTTCTCTCTAGAAAACTTTCATTCTTAATTGCGCCGCTACTATCATGGCTTAGTAAATAGAAAGCTGTAGACAAATACAAATCTAGAATACAATAAAATTTTCATACATAAACTGACAAAAACAATCAGATCCTTGATGTAACTTTCTGAAATTCGATCTCATAAAAGTATTTTTGAAAAAAAATTTGTCAGTTGCCACAGTTCAGCTTGTGCTCCACTAATATTGAAGAACAGCAGCACATGCACACTCTGTAAAAGTTCTACACACTGGCAGAAATTTCTGAAAAATTGGAAAAGATTGTGTTCTTTAAGAGAGTAACTGACTACTAAAAATATTATCAAGCAACTAAAGTCACAACTGTATACATATGAGGCAAAGAATGTACATTTGAATCTCACATCAATGAGCACTGCATATCGACAAAATCTACTTGTATCAATATATTTTTTATTGGAAGGAATACATATTATGAGAGTGCAAAGTAGGTACATGAAGAATATTCACATTAATGATGATCTGTCTCTCAAATAAGTACATTAACATGAGGTTGAACAGCAACTAATACCTAGGCTATTGCACATCGGCCAGATTTATGACATAACTAGGCTAGTAGTTTCTAGGTTAGATCTACATAAGATGATTTTACCTCAAATTCATGCATAAATGTAAATTTCAACTGAAGCAGCAAGTAACTATAAAGTGCACATTTTGCATATAAGCCAAATACATCAAATAACTGTGGTAATCATATCTAGGTTACATAAGGCATAGGACTAAAATAGGCACTCAAGAATGGACAACTCAGCATTTTTGCGTCATCCTTTTCAATTTTTTTAATTCTATATACCTGAGGTGAGGCTTGATGACCGAGTGCATGTTGGCATTGGCTTGAGAGTCGCACACCCAGCCTGCAAGATCAACAGCCACCGCACTTCCCACCAGTGACTTCTCAATTTCTTCCTGCTTTTCTTGTCTAGAATCCTGGCATGGCATGTACCTCTCAGATACTGTCATTTGACCCAATTTTACACCTAAATTACCCAAATCATTGCATGAATTGCTACAAGTTGCACCTTCATACGGCTTCTGCAAGTCACCCAAACTGTCTGAACTTCTGTCTGCCGTGTGACTTTGGACAACACTGCATGCTGGAGACCCTAGCACAGGGGCTCCAGGAGAGCCAATGGCTACCACTTCTCCAGTGGCACTCAGCACACTCCACAAATTTTTGACCCCCATGTGTGTAGTTCAAACACCTGAAAAATGCTGCCCAGCTACTTGACTTAAAAACCTGGAAAATGTTGTCAAGCTTCTTAGTTCAAACACGTGGAAAATGCTGCCAAGCTACTTAGTTCAAACACCTAAAAAATGCTGTCAAGCTGCTTAGTTCAAATACCTGGAAATGCTGCTAAGCTACTTAGTTCGATCCCCTGAGAAATGCTGCCAAGCTACTTGACTTAAAAACCTGGAAAATGTTGTCAAGCTTCTTAGTTCAAATACCAGGAAAATGCTGCCAACGCTACTTGAATTAAAAACCTGGAAATTGCTGCCAAGCTACTTAGTTCAAACCCCTGAGAAATGCTGCCAAGCTACTTAGTTCAAACACCAGGAAAATGTTACCATACTTTCACAGCCTTTTAATTCATTTATACTTGTTTCAAGTTGTTTGCTGTATCCTGTGCTATCCAACTCAAACATTCACATCATTGCATAGTTTTTGCCACTTTCTTGTCTTTCATTCAAAAACATCCAGCTTCACTCAGACTGACTTAGTATTCTTGTGTTCTTCCTACAATTACATCTCCTATATTCTACAGACTACTTACATTCCCTATCCAACTGATCTCCATTCCAAACTATGACTTTGCTTTTAGTCCACTGAATTTTATAAGGAAAGCTTTACTATGACCATTCACAATATGAAACATTACCAGTAATTCCTGCAATGATTTATTAACAACCAAGTCACCAGCCTACCACAGAGAACTCAGCCTTTCATTATCAACATTCACTCCTAAGCCATTCTGACATACAAACAAGTAATTCTTCTGTGTATAAGCCAAACTGTAGAGGAAACAAAAGTGCACTACTGTCTCACTCCTCACTTGTTCAGTTCCTATGTCCCCAACAAGAATTTTGCCCTTGTATTCTCATACAGACTTTTTACTAACTACTCTACCATTTTTATTCTGAGACCTATTTTCCAAAGAATATCAAACAGTCTTAGATGGTTCACTCTGTCATATGTACTTTTAATATCTAAGAATGCCAGGTACACCTTATTCTCTTTCTTCATTCTTTCAATAATTTCATTCACTACAAACAAATTGTCCTCACCACATCTCTACTAGAAATTAAACCATCCTTTGCTTCTTTTTCACATTTACGTCTTAGTTCTTGCATAACCCTTTTATCATCAACAACTTCCGCACTATTCCATTTAGGTATCTTCGTAACTGGCTCGCATCATTTATTTCTCGCATCCACCATGATTTAGTTCTTCTCTTCCTTCCAACAGAACAAACGTTCCTGGGCACAAACGTTCGTTCAAAACACGCGGCCGCAGAGTATATAGAGATACTCTGTGCACGCGGCACTGGTAGTCAGTCCTGACTCCTGACTACACAACCTATATTTCTGAAGTTGGACACAGGTTTAAAGGAAATATTCCCTAAATTACCCAAAAACGTTCAACTCGCTCGAGTACAGAAATACATGACTTAACCTTCGAAGCTTTATAGACCGAGGCAGTAATCTCGTCCCCTTGTAGTTTACAATACATCCATACATAAATTTCGTTTAAAATCTATTAAATCAGCACGTAAAAACTACGTAAAGTTATCCATATTTTAAAGAAAAAATTATATGAATAATTTAGGATGTCACAGATACCTTAGCTTAAAGCTAAGCTAAATTATTTATCGTAATAATATTCTCGATGTAAATCTTCATTGCGTGTCCGCACCTAACATAATTAGGAGAAAATTCTTGGATCCAGATTTTTGGGTACGTATTTCTAATCAGGAAGACTGTGTGGGAGACGTGGGCGGATCCAGTATGCAGTTTTGAGAGATACCGATCAATTTCCAAAAGGATGGTGGGACGGAGAAGGAGGATTGGCATACATTGAACTGGCCAATCAATGTATGGTTGTGACATTGTGACTGCTCACTAAATAGACCTTAAAAACGCACCGATGGGACTCTACGTCTTAAGTGGGAATGCCAAAATTTAGAATGGCCGTCCTTTGTACCATCTTTGAGGCAGGAGGAAGCCGTGCTGATCCCCCACTTCCACACGTTTTTATAGCAAATTATTTATGTTAATCTTAAATTTAGTAATTATGTATTGTGATCTCATTAATATGTTACTATTAGCCCTAATTGCTGGCTACAGTATGCTTTATAAGCCCGCGGTGCACTAGCTCCGTAGGGACATTTTTGCGGTAGAGCATTCTGGGTGAGCAAATATCATCATAATGAAATATTCTGAATGAACCAATCTGGATAAAACCAAATGAATGTTACCTGACGCTCGCCGCTCAACCAGGGAGCAGTTCAAACCGTACCTTACAAGTAATCACTTCCGAGGTTCTCTCCTGCGCCTAATCGAATCCCTTCTGAGGGCTTTGCTGGAGGCTGCTCTCCGTCAGTCTTGCTGTCGAGCCGGCGCTCCTGGGGCACGTTAGATGGTGGCAAGAACGACGAAATTTACTGCCAGTCGTCGGCAAGAACGATGACGGGTTGAACGTTTTCCCCCTGCTGCTGCCACGCCTAACCCTGCCTGCCTGCCCGCCTGCTCCGCTACGCTCTGGATATGGCACTGAAGCTCATGGAGGTTGGTGGCCCATCGGTCGTCCTGGCTTTGAAAGTGGCCACCGTCGTGAGCTGGTCATTCTCGGGGTACCGTGTTCCCGTGTATACTAATACTCTATATAACATAACATATAACGTAGGCTCAGGCTATGGGACAGATTTTCGTAATAGATAATTTTCATTATTTCATCTTTTCACTTTGTAGAATTTGGAATAAATTCGAATTTTGTCATAATTTTGCAGTTTATCTTATGTATAAAAAAGTCTAGGTTACAATATGCCATCTTTGCACTGTAATTACTATATTAAGAGATGTTATCACGCCTCACTTTTCGTGCTTAGGAGCGAATTTAGAATCATGATCCGAAGTTTTAACGCGACTTCCACTCGTAATATTTAAATTGCAGTCGTGCAAATTCCAATTAGACGTTCCATCGAGACTTTCATGTTTCAATTTTAAAGCTGTAATTTTACTAATTGAAAACCGAAAGGTGTATACTTTGTATGTAACTTATTTCAGAATAAAAAATTTTTTTCTTTCTTTACGCTAACCCTATTACATCTAGCACATAACTTAGGATTTGCGCTAGCCCCATTACCTGTAACTTTACAAACTCCTACATGACCTTATTGGAAAAATGATCCCTTCCGTATCCCCTTCTACAGTTTCTGAACGCGTATGCAGCAGTCTGCAGTGTGTCACCACAGCCCAGCACGGAGCAGCGCCGGAACTTAGATTCATCGCCGACCTGAACTTCCACCCAAGATTTCCTCAGTTTTTGGGTTCAAATCATGCAATCCCTTCAACAGTTTCTTCTGGCAAGTGTTCTTGGTGCGGTGGAAATTTCTTCTGTTGAATCGTGTCCCAGAACCGCAGAAAATAAACTTTAACAGTCAAATTTTTTATTATCCGTCTTTTTAAGTAGCTTTTTTCTGCACTTGTTATCGAGAATAATTTTAGATTTAGCAAAAAATATAAAAATTTACTGAATTAGGTAAAAAATCTTGAAGGATTGAATTCATCGCGTCTCAATTCTTAACCTCACAAAAATGTTTGTTCAAATTTACTATTTACTGTTAAAAAATTGGCTTATGTCGATTGACTCGAATATTTTAATTTCCAATGTCCTATTAAAACAAATTATTAATTAATAATGTATTAAAAATGTTCTATATTTGCGTTACGCTAACCGTAAAATTATCTTAAGGCAAGGTTGCGTGTATAGCCTTAAAAAAAGTGGTTAATTATTCGTCATACATTTAAAAAAATTAAGGAAATACTAGCCTTATCCGTCTGTCAAACAAAAAATGCAAGAAAATGTCCAACAGCATAAGGATTTATTCAATGATATTCTCAAATATTCTTACAATAACAAGCCTATGTACAATCAGTACTTAAAATTTACATTCTAATACATTACGAATTCGATTCCAGAAGGCCAATGTTTATAGGTATTTCGTTAGTCAATTGAAAAAGTTTAAAATGTTCTACTTTACAGTTGAGAGCTTCAAATTTCATTAAAGTGTCGGTCGTAGAGTATGAACAGCGTCCGGTGCACGAGCTCATGTTTGAAAAATTTTGTACCATTGACAGAATCGACTTTGTAGTGTGAGAGTAAGGAAGTGTTTTTATGCATTCGGACGCAGAGCGTGATGTGTTCAATAAAAAACTGTACTGCATTTGTAAATGTGATGATTTGAAAAACGAAGAACATGTACCAGTTTTTACGAACGGGTCAAGTTTGAGCAGCGACAATCCAAGCCCATTGGTGAGTAGAATTTTTTCTTTACGCACGAATATATACAAATATTGCTAAGATCTTTTTATCACATAATTGCATATTTCTACAAGCTTTGAAAAAAATGGCCACCGATTTCGTGGCAGCATCGTTTTAGCAATTTATCTCCTAGTCTACGTAGATTTCGAAACTGACCCCATCTTTTTCGAAAAAAATATCATAAAAAAGAGATGATTTTATTTCCGTTCAGCCACCTACCACTTAATATGAGTCTTTTATTTTCGTTAAATCATGATTCGAAGTTTCATGCGACTTTCACGTGTAATTTGAAGGTTGTAGTCCTACAGACCACAATTAGGAATTTCATCGAGACTTCCACACTTTAATATTAGGGCTGCAATTTTATTAATTGAAAGCCATATTGTTACATGCTTTGTGTGCGACTGATCTCGGAGCAAACGATTTTTCTTTTTCATAATCTGGACTCTCGGCAGTGCAGAAACTCGCTTTTTGTATCCCTGATGAAAATCTGGAAGTACATTTTTTGCGAAGTATTTTTCCGTCTTGTAGCTTCCGAGTATACATATGTACTGTATGTTGTTACGTATATTCTCATAGCACGAGGCATAAGTATAGTGCAATAAAAAATACTTTTATAACGCATAAAGAACCGACAACTTCGACACAATGTTTCAAAATGCGCGTGAGTTCCTTCAAATTTTCTTGTTTTATTCATCATGAATACACAGAAACGACCTCAAACTCCTCATGAGGGTAATGAAACAACGACCAAACGTCAAACTGCTATTACCCAACTGATCACAGTAAGAACATTTGAACTATGACCTAACACAAGCATCATGGTCACGTGTCAAACACAGCACACACACACAGCACATCTACAGTACCTGTATAGTACACGAGGAGCCTGTGGTCGCCCTCTTCTCAAATGTACACTAGTGAAACGCTATGTCGTTACCCTCTATTGAAAAAATATTTTTCCCCTTACTTAGTAGGAGACGTATTTTCACGGGGAAAAGAAGGGTTTATCTTAAAGGACAATTAAGGAATCCGCGTGTCCCTTTGTACACTGGTGTCTTCAATCTTACTTCACTTCGACGCGGAGCATTTTCTTCTCAGTTAGTTTATTGCTGGGCGCAGTTTCTGGGAACTGACAGAGCTCCTTTTAAACGACGAACATTTTTCAAAGAACCAAAATTCCTGTCTCACATTGTACTCGTACAACAAAGAACAGCAGTGCGAATCAAAACTTAAACCACCTTAGTATAAATTTAGCTCTCCCAAACGGTAGGCCACCTCACTCATCCAGAAAATTTGGACCTCGTCTCCACACGTACAGTCCCCACCGCTGCCGGCGACTCCCCCAGAGTTCACACAGCGCAGGTGCCACACAAACAAAGTTTATACCGCGTAGGTGCTGCATACACAGTCTATACAGCGTATGTGCAACACACACAGAGTTTATACAGCGTAGGTGCCGCACAAACCTAGCAAGAAAAACAACACAGCGACCAAATATGGACGCGCGCTAAGCGGACCCGGTGTGTGGGGGAGCTGGGGGGTAGTGCCGCCGCTTGGGGTGGGTGCCCCACACGCACATCGATAGCCTGCACGACTCTAGCTTTCATTAAGCATCCTTCAGCAATAATATTCCACGTAGCTGTTGGGAATTGCACGGTAACGATCTGTTGGTGTCGGTACAGCCACAAAATGTACCAACTGTCCCCGGGTGCAGCCTTCGTGTTTGTAAGTGTCTGTGTAACGTCTGGCGGGTCTTCTGTTTCCATCACACCAAGCTTTCCCCCTAAGACTCTCATTTTAATTGAGTAAAAAGTGACTATATGGAAACCGTTTCCACCGTTCAGCTCATTTTAAATATAAAATTAACTTTTTGGCCAAGGAAGTTTTACAGAAACTGGGCGGAGGGGAATAACATGTAGAACAGGCCGGCATTTTCTTTCAAGCATACGCGTTCCGCACCATCAGATCGGCCCTGCTGTCACGTTTCAAAGGAAAGGGACCTCTTGACCGAAAACTAGCTGAAGCCACTTCATGTCAGATCGAAAATGTTGAATGGAAAGGGACCTCTTGACCGAAAACTAGCTGAAGCCATTTCTAATGGGATCGAAAATTTAAAGTCCATCTCTGACGCTCCGTGCGCATTTTGGATGTGTTATCCTGTTGGGTTCAGGACAGATGTGCTCCACGCCCCTGACAGTGCTCGTAAATACAGTAGAGCGGCGTAATGATTCACGAATTTGAATCCACGAACGATTTCATTTCTCGTTTTAAAAGACCGACTTTTCTTTTCAATTGAACGAGTTATCGTGTGAGCAGTTCTTCAAACCCTATATAAGCACAGGTACGCCCAGTCACTCAAATTTTGATGGGAACAGTCAAAATTGAAGACTGCACTGGAATATATGTCCCAGAAGTGCGTTAGGAAGGACAGCGATTCATATTTATCGTGATACCGTAGACAGTAATTCAGAAAGTTGTGCCCTGCAGCATCACCCGTTCGCGAAGACCTCCAATCGGGACAAGATTTCTGATGCCCTTGCGACTGGCGTTCGCAGGTCGTATACAACTGACGTTCGCAGGTCGTATACGACTGAAGTTTGCAGGTCGTATACAACTGACGTTCGCAGGTCGTATACGACTGACGTTCGCAGGTCGTAAATGTCCTCGTTGTTCCGTCCCAAACTAATTAAGTTGACTGGGCACCCAAATACGTACGACTGTTCACGCAATGTTTCGTTCATCTCGGAAATTCGTTCGTCGTTCAAGATATAAACAATATACATTCACGATTTCCTGGTTTAGACAATTTCAATACACCTTCACGGTCCACAGTTGTATTCTTTGTCTGCAAAAAGCAGGGCTCAAGCCTCGGAGCTAAAAACCTTAGGTCATTCCGCTCCATTATTGCTCTCCCTAAAAGCAAAATGCTGACGCTCACAAAAATGTTGCGCATCATGGCACCGAAACGCACACTTCGTACTCGAAACGAAGAGAGCAGTGTGTCGTATTGAATAACTTGCTACTCCAATATGTATGTTAACTGACGAATTTTGAGATAACGGGCCTATTTAAAGCGCAGCAGGATAAGAGAGAGAAGATTCATGGCGTTTTAGCATCTTTAACCTAAGTTTTGAAAACCGATTTGAAATTATCAAGGAGTTAAATAGGAGCCTATAACCAGCAGCCGGATGTTTGTTCTTTGCTGCTGTCTGAGTGAGGGGCTCAAAAATTGTTATACATGAAAGCTTTATTTTTTCTCTTCGGAACTGTGAATCTTCAACCCCGTTCTCCATATGGGAGGACCATTTCCCCCTGGGGACCTTGATTTCGTTGGAAAATGGGAGCGCTTTAATGGGAAGTTTTAGAAGAAGGTGGTTGTCAGCTCTCTCGACTCTGCTAACTTAGACAAATGCCAAGTCTGAAACGAAGCCACGAACAAAGCAGACTATTAACGACGACGGCAAGTAGACTCGAACTCGCGAGCTCTAGCGACGTAAAGTTAAGCTTTCTTGCATTCTGCCATCAAGGTAATGATCCAGCAATGCTCGACTGCATTAGTTGTGTACTCGATCGAGACACGCCTGTCTCAGCCATACACTCTATGACATAGCTGTATCAGTGGTACACTCCCTCGATACACGACTACATCAGTGATACACTCCCTAGATACATGGCTGTATCAGTGATACACTCCCTCGATATATGACTGCATCAGTGATACACTCCTTAGATACATGGCTGTATCAGTCATACACTACCACGATACACGACACATCAGTGATACACTCCCTCGATACACGACTGCATCAGTGATGCAGGAAGTCGATACGCAAGTGCATCAGTTATTGTTTCATACAAAATTCAAGTGCGGGCGCTTATGCAAGCCTAGCCTTATATCTGAGTCGAGGCCTCAACTCGAGCCGTAGCTCACACTCCAACGGGCCAAGTTTGGTGATACTCCAAACCAGCCTGCGCGCTGTCGTTTGCGCGTCGCTGTTGTCTGCGCGCTGTCGTTTGCGCGTCGCTGTTGTCTGCGCGCTGTCGTCTGCGCGTCGCTGTTGTCTGCGCGTCGCTGTTGTCTGCACACCATTGTCTGCACACCGTTGTCTGCACACCGATGTCTGCACACCGTTGTCTGCACACCGTTATCTGCACACCGTTGTCTGCACACCGTCGTCTGCACACCGTTGTCTGCACAGTTCTCACCGTCAGGGTCACAAAGTGACCTTGTAGCGCCGTGGCTGTCTGAGGGTTGCCTGGGCTGGTCAGCGTTGATGGAAACTTTTCTTGAAGAACTGACACTTGATGCGACCTGTTCTTGAAGAAATAACTTTTGATATGCCCTGTTCTTGATCAAATGACATTTGATGTCCTCTGTTTTTACTATGAATAACATTCCATGGGATGTGTTCTTGATGAAATGATATTTGATGTGGCCTGTTTTAGCAGAAATAACGTTTGAACTGAATTATTCTTGATGAAATCACATATAGTTTGAACTGTTATTGCTGAAATAACATTTGATGCAAACTGTTCTTGATGCAATCGCACTTGATGTGAATGCCTTTTGATATATATTAATATCTGATGCCATAATACTTTTTGATGTCATCCCATTAATTAATGTGACCGTTTCTTGATGCTGTAAAGGACACCACGGACCCGCCATTTAATTTTACTGGATCCTCTCGTTGCCGGAAATTTGATGCTCTCATTGCTTGATGGGAATTAGATACTCTCGTTGCTTGATGCCTTAAATTTGATGCTCTCGTTGCTTGATGCTGGAAATTTTATGCTCTCGCTGCTTGATGCCGGAAATTTGATGCTCTCGTTGCTTGATGCCTGAAAAGCTAGTACATAGGGGCGCTTCTCGTGCGGAATGCCAGAGAATTAAAGGACAAAATAAGAAAGAAAGAAGTTCTTCAGAAGACATTCAGACCGGCCGTAACCCGCTGGGTCGCCATTTGGAAGTCCCGTTTGAGCCTTGAATGACTTTCCTTCATTTTCTAACAGACGTCCGCAGGCTATGGAAATAATCCGGTCACTTTAGTCCCAATGAACCGTAGCCGTGATACCAAGGGACCACCCTTCTTCAAAATTACTGATCGATGAGTTTTGAATTTCTGCCCTGTGTCGTTACTGGAGTGTGCACGGTTTCAAACAAACAAGTAAGGAAGATAACAAGCCAGTAAGATGATCAGAGGTTTGGTATTAGATGAAAAGATTGGCGAAGATATAGATATATAGAGAATAGAACCGACTTGAATGCTGACACTCTTATTAATGACAAATGTTTCCGAACGCAATACTTATGTAGAATGTAAAGTGCGTTACTGGTCATGTGAGGCCTATTGCTTACTTCGCATGTCATGACGTGTGACGAGTCCTGATGTGTCACGAGTCCTGACGTGTCACGAGTCCTGATGCGTCACGAGTCCTGACGTGTCACGAGTCCTGACGTGTCACGAGTCCTGATGTGTCACGAGTCCTGACGTGTCACGAGTCCTGATGTGTCACGAGTCCTGATGTGTCACGAGTCCGGATGTGTCATGAGTCCTGATGTGTCACGAGTCCTGATGTGTCACGAGTCCTGATGTGTCATGAGTCCAGACGTGTCACGAGTCCTAATGTGTCAAATGTGTCACATACTTGTACCATCCGTGTCATAAATTTCCTTTGCCACACGTCACATAGTACCCATGTTGGGCTCGTTGCCTGAGGTTGTGGTTAACTACAACAGCCCTACAGCCCAAATGCCTGGTGGGAAATATGTCCTACAACCAGGATTCTTCCTGATTATTGAAGAGTTTAAAATTATCCATGCGCATATGATCAAAGTCTCACGTCATCCTAAGTATTAATGATTTCTCCGCAACTTCCAGCTAAATTTAGTCTGTCTATCTACACAGAAAAGATTGATGAGAACTCGAAAACTCATCCAAGTGCCCAGAGAAAACAAACCGCTTAGGGAGATTGTAGTCAGCGATGAAAAATGGTTCAATGTCGAGGTAAAATTTGGTCTCAGGATTGACAGGATAATTGCAATGCAAGGGGTCCCATGAGCTTTGAAAAATCTGTGAAAAAGTCATGGTTTAGGGTGCACTTTCTGTGACTTGGTAAAGCTCTCTCAATGTTG
The DNA here is from genome assembly GCA_014899125.1 of Orchestia grillus. Classification (NCBI taxonomy): domain Eukaryota; kingdom Metazoa; phylum Arthropoda; class Malacostraca; order Amphipoda; family Talitridae; genus Orchestia; species Orchestia grillus. Next base: position 11,675 of record VOMN01118165.1, on the reverse strand, counting down.
TTCTGGGCGCTGCAAAATTAACTTGAACAGTTAATTATCAACAAAAATTAACCAAATGCTTTCTGAAGCCCATCAGCGCTTCAGAAACAATACGAGGACTTTTCAACAAGACGGAGCGCCTTCCCACACATCAAGAACGGTCCATGCTTAGGTGAAAAGAACCTTGCTCTTCATAAACAAAGATATATGGTCTCCACTCTCACCCGATCCAAACCCATTGGATTGCTCAATATGGTCACACTAGAAACTAGGGTTTGTGCCAAAACACGCCAAAATCTGGAATCTCTGAAGCGAGCTCTTCTTCGAGCCTATGGGATGAAATTGATGAGGAAGCCGTGCTTGCCTCGGTGTCTTGTGTCACGCAGCGTCTACAGGCCGCAGTCACGGCTCAAGGAAGCCACAGTGAAATGAGTACAGCCAAATTAAAGAAAAAATTTCAAAAATTGAGTGACATTGTGTTTTAGGGTATTTTCATTATTCCAGATGGGATATTGGGAAATTCTCCTGGCTGCAAAACATATTCCCCACTCGGTAACAAAGGGCAACAAAATTTAAACCCAAAATTTTGTCGTACTCAAAGCTGCCTACCGCTTTTGAGAACTCTCTACTTCGACATTTGCATAGAAATTCGATCAATAATTGTCGTTCGATAAGAATAGGTTTTCGTCGTTGTGAGCGTATGATTATCGACGGAAGTTGTTCTAACTGAAGAAGTTTGATTACTTTTCACGTCGATGTTCTAAGTTGTTTACTTTAAAAGCATATCTTAACGTTAGCTTAACGATACAGTTCATGGCCTCACGTCATAATTTACGATTTTTGAGTTCTATTTTTAGGCCACAATTCATATTGCCACCTCATTATACGTATTTCCACGTCAAAATACACATTTTCACCTCATAATACGTATTCATACGGTACAGGTCATATTTTCACATGTTAATCCATATTTCCAAACCATAATTCACATTTGCACGTCATAATCTACATATTTAACTCATATTTTCAAGTCGTAGTACAAATTTTCGCGCAGTAATCAACCTACTTTACCTTCTATTTAAGCATTTATGAGTTGTACCTGGACACTGCAGAAGTGCATACTGTAGCCACGTGCATAAGTCGCATGTACGTAGACTCGACGAAACGCACAGCCATGTGCGTCAACTACAAGAAACGTGTCCGAGCACGTCTTTCAATTAAGCTATGTTTCAAATATCGAAAACTTGGGACGCCCTCGCAACGAAACATGCAGCTGGGTAGAAAAACATGCAGCTGGGTAGAAACATGAAGTTGGGTAGCTCCTCATGTTTACGAGGCTCGAGTATTTTACTGATATACGCTGCCGTGCAGCCGTCAATTTGGTGGAGAGTAACACTCGCAGATAACACTCTGGCTACACGCAGACGACACATAGGAAACTCACACAGGCAACACGTAGAAAATACTCAGGCAAAACGAGGGCAACACGCATTCGTCACACAGACAACACGCAGGCAACACCTATGCAACACGCAGGCAACACCTAGGCAACACGTAGGCAACACGCAGGCAACACCTGGGCACACGCTGGCAACACGCAGGCAACACGCTGGCAACCCCTAGGCAACACACACGAGCAGTCAGCCCCGGGTTATCGCCCGCTATAAGTGGGCTCAATGGGCTAGTGGTAGCGTGATGGTCTCGTAACCGAGAGGACCCCGGTTCGAACCTCGGCTCAGAAAGGCATTTTCACGTTACCAGGAAGTCCTCCCTTGAAAAAATAAAGTTTAAGCCACTCTTTCCTCCCATCCCTCACCGCGCCAGCAGTTGTAAGGCATTGAAAACCCAAAGGTGAAACGTGTTGGAATTAATCAAGGTTCTTTTTTTATAAGTTCCCCAGGAAAACGGTCCGGTCGATTTTTACAGCTTCCATTGACATCCGTGTTCACGCACCGCACAGTCCTCACTAACGCGCTCGCAGGGAGAACGTATGCTTGTATGACTGCATCAAGCGCATATTTGCATCACGTACAGCCTCCGTTTGTGTTGCGTGTGACCGACAGCTTACACGTCAACTGGAAATATTTTAAAATTTCCGGTGCTGCCGGCGCTGCTGCTGCTGCGCTATGCCTGAACGCGCCCCTTGTGCATCTAAACCACTATTTTTCTGTTAAGTTAAAATTGTTTCATTTGCATTGGAACATTTTGGGTGCTATGGGAGAAATGGAGTTGGGTTCATTATTAAATACAATAGAATTCTAATCCATTTACCATGAAATGCTTAGTTGTTATTTTCCATGTGAAGCATATTCCCATTCGATGCATGGCTGCTTAGGGGATATATGCATATAAGCTTTCAAATATACATTGAATGAAGCCCACGTTGGTGTTTTCTACTGAAAGTATAGGGTAGCTTTAACGGGATGTTCTATGGGAGACGAGGAAGGGGATGTTGGGGGGGAGGAGGGGTTGGAGGTAGGTAACGCCCGAGTTCTCTCGCTTCGGTCCCTATAAGCCACAGGATGCCAGGGGACTCCGTAGTGCAGTGGGTAGTGACGCTTTCTACTTCAAGTGAGGAGGTCCCAGGTTCTACACGCGACCACGTATACGACTACAATTATCTTTGTATCAAAACCAGCAGTAGCCTTAAAAAACGCTATCACATAGCACCTATTTCCAATTGACTACCATAGTATAACAGAGCAGTGGGTATCATACAGCATCAAGTAGCATTAAGTCCTTATTGGGCTAAGCCCTTTCCGGACGGATGTAATTTTTACCCTACATGACCTTCAAAGCCATTTTTTATTATATTTTAGTAAATGTTCCGGGTAATTGGTACGAATCGTTGCCCCAAGAATGCTGCTTACCAAACCAATGGCTTGAGGACTCGGCAGCGCCAGAGCACTCAAAAGGTCGTTATTGAGATGCTGCAAATTTAATATTACATACAGAGCATAAGGTCAGTCAGGCTTGAAACGGTTTTAAAGCAAGTAAAAATACAAAAAATTAGGTGAAACATTTGGTATTTCGTTAACGAGACACTACGTTTCTATATTACATAAAGCACATGATCATCCAGATGAGACTAGATAAACAATCAAGTGAAAAACGCAAATAAAAGCACATAAATCATTCGGTATTTCGTTATTAAGATAAAATACCTTTATTTTACACAGAGCCCATTCAACTTTCGAGAGTAAATAAAAACCATTCCGAAGATATTGTTGGAATTAAAAGTAATGTTCACCACGAGCAGGACGACACGCGCAGATTTTCTTGAAAATTTTCCCTCACTTTGAGTTGATTGCGAATTTTTTCTTTCATTCAGTCGTTATCGAGAGGAAATTTTTCCCTCCGTCTGTGTCGTGGAGGAAATTTCCCCTCATTTCGTGTTGCGAGGGAAAAACGAATATTTTTCCCCGCCCCTTGTTCCCCTTCCTCCACCGCCCTGACCACGCATGCAAAATATATATACATACAGAGACGTAAATACACTATATACACACACGCCCAGACGCACGGGCTACGCAGGCGTCTGGGCGTCCCAGTAAGAGGAGTATTGCTCGAGGTTCCTTCAGTTCGATGACTAGGAGACGCACCCGCCCCACGTGTCGCACCTCACGCAGGTGGCCGTGACTGAATAGTCCGTGGTACTTGAGTAGTCACTATACTGTCTCAATGATAACCCTTCGTGGTTGAGTTTAAGGATCTCAATGAATAACCCCCCGTGGTTGAGTTCAAGGATCTCAATGAATAACCCCCCGTGGTTGAGTTCAAGGATCTTAATGAATAACCCCCCGTGGTTGAGTTCAAGGATCTCAATGAATGACCGCCAGTGATGGAGTCCTAAGATAATCAATAACCACTCGTGGTTGAATTATTATTACTTCTCAAGAAGTAACCATTCGTGGTTGAATTATTATAACGCCTCAATCAATAACCACCCGCGGTTGCGTTACTATCATATCTCAGTCAGTAACCACCCACGGTTAAGTCCAATGATCTGAATCAATAACTCTTCATGATGGCTTAAACGATAATCTCAAGGATCGCAACGGCCACACACCGAGCCAGCACTTCACAGGAACGATGGAGTGAGCTGGGATGGCAGAAGCACTCGCCTGTTCAGTGCATCCATGTATGTTAAACTTCAGTCACAGCTTTGAAAACCGGTTGTTGTGAGCCCGGTCAGTTTCCCAGACGCAGGTCCTCCAGTGAAGCGCGAGCCGCTCTCTCAAACGACGAGATGCGCCGAGTTGCGGCGCCGCTGATGGTCGTGGCACCAAAGTTCGTCTTGGTGGAGACCGTGGAACCGAAGAATAAGGAGGTTTTGGGATAAGAGATTGCTGGGGGAACAGGACTGTCGGACCAAAGATCGTGGACACAAAGGTTGTGGGACAAGAGGTTCCAGAGAAAAATGACTGTCGGACAAGAGATTTCTGAACGAAGAGACTGTGCGACCAATGCTTGCATGAAGAAACTGCAGGGGGATCAAAGAATGCAAAACGAAAGACTGTGTTACCAAAAAATGTAAGACAAGAAGTTGTGGGACGAACGATTGAGAGATGAAAAGCTGTAGAACAAAAGATTGCAAGCAAAAATGACTGTGGAGCTAAAGGCTGTGGGACAAGAGTTTACGAAACCAGAGATCGTAGGGCAGAAAGACTGTCGGACACGAGAGTGCAGTGCGAAGGGCTATGTAGGACAAGAGATTTTTTCTCATAAAGGACAATTTTCTGGAGGTGAAGGCATTGGTAGAAAAAGTTGGAGTCAAAGAAAGTTAGGAACGCTCTCAAGCAGAGGTCAGATCTTTGGAAATATTTTCAATCATCGCAATTCATCACATGTCATTGTCACTCATTGCCAATTATTGCTCTTCATCTCCTGTCATTGCCAATCATTAGAATTCATCGCATGGCATTGCCAATCATTGGAATTCATTGCATAGCATTGCCAATCATTGGAATTCATCGCATAGCATTGCCAATCCTTGGAATTCATCGCATGGCATTGCCAATCATTGGAATTTATAATATGGCATTGCCAATTCTCGCGCGTCACTGCCAATCATTGCACGGACGAGCACGGCATTTGAGTCACAATTGAAGCTGGGCGGGCCCAGTACGTTGCTGCTGGATAGCCCCACGGGCTTTGGAGGGGCAGCGACGCGTGCTGGAGCCGTCAACCATGCTAGGGTATTGGTTCACGTGTGTGCTGGATCGAGGAGTTGTTCATAGGCCAGTGGGACTCGGCGAATCCGTGATGTTTGTAGGATCGTTGATGTTTTAACGTGGGGGAGATATGGCAGGTCGGTGGTATTCGGTGAATCGATCATATTTGTAGGATCAATAATAATGTAAGCGTCGATGACAGCTGGTGAATCGATGATACCTGGGGATAAGTCGTGTTTTTAGGGTCGATGATACTTTTACCGTCAATGATATTTGGTGGATCGATTCATTATAATTGCAGGATCGATGATATTTGTGGGATCGATTACATCTGCAGGGTAACCCATATTTGGCAGATCGATGATACAAGCTGAGATTAGCTCAGTAATATTTGATGCACGGACCAACTTCCATCAAGTCCCAGGCGGCATGCCGGGGGCAAGCAGGCGGCGGCGTCTGCACCACGCTGACGGCGGTCACAGCCCTGGATGTCCAATTTTGACAGATTGAAATCATTACATTTCGATCTTTTAGTTCGCTAAAGTAAAATAAAGAAGGAGAAGAAGAATGAAAGGAAAACATAGAGAAAGAAGAGAAGAAAGAAAGATAACGAAAACGAAAGAAGAAAGAAAGAAAAATAGAAAGCAAAAAACTCTAGTTTCTCCCTTGGGCTGCAAATGACGACAAAGACTGTAGGCACGATTAGGGTCAAATTATGTGAGTAAAATTAAAGACTAGAAATAGGATCAAAGAGAGTGAGTAAGATCAGAAACGGTGAATAAGTACAAAGACTGTGAATAGGATAGGTACAAAGATAGGAAAGTTACAAAGACTGTGAATAGGATAAAAAACTGTGAATAAGATCAAAGACTCTAAGTAGAATCTTAAACTGCATATAAGATCTGAAAATGTGAACAGGAGAAAAGACTGTGAATAAGATCAAAGACTCTAAGTAGAATCTTGACTGCATATAGGATCTAAGACTGTGAATAGGATCAAAGACTGTGAACGGGATCAAATATAAATGGTAGGAAGAATGTCGGCGTTTATCATAGACTTGCCCCTAGCAGCCGCTCTGTCTCTCGCAGCAGAGACAACAAATGCCATCAACCCGAGGTGGTGAAGACTTGTCCAATTGAAGACTTGTCTAATTGAAGACTTGTCTAATTGAAGACTTGGCTAATTGAAGATTTGTCTAATTGAAGACTTGTCTAATTGACGACTTTTCTAATTGAAGACTTGTCTAATTGAAGACTTGTCTAATTCAGGACTTGTGTGTCTGGAACAGGGTATTTTCAAACGTCTAATTCATCCAGAGCGTGAACAGAAATTATGCACGTCCGATTCCTGCATATGCTGATGTATACATGTATGCGATGGGAAGAATCCGATAGAACAGAGTTCAAGGGGACAAAATCCGATGGGACACATTTCGAAGGGACCAAATCTGATGGTACAAAATCATAGAGGACAGAATCAGCGGAACAAAATCCGAGGCCACAAAAATCAAAGGCACAAAAATCGAGGGCACAAGTCTGGGTAGATGAAATCCGAGAAGACGGAAGCCGATGGCACAAAATCACTTAGCATCTGCAGGTCCTGCCGCTCCCTCTGAGGGCTTGGCGCCTGCCGCAGGTGCTCCTCCAGATCCTCCTGCAGCAGCAGCGCTGCCTCCTGCCGCAGACGTGCTGGCGCCCGGGTCTTCTGCACGGCACGAGGAGGCAATTCCAGTTCACGGAACACTGAAGCTTGTGAAATGGTGTACTTGGAGTTGCTAATAGGTGTGGGGAAATGGCTAGGGTTGAGGGAAAATGAGTGTGTTTTGTGTGAGTGTGGGAAAATGGGGGATTATGATTGTGTGGTTGTGGGGAAATGCGTGTGTGTGATTGAGTATTGTGTGTCTGAGAAATTGTGTGTGGGTGTGATTGCGTGTTGTGTTATTGTGGGGAAAATGTGCGTGATTGTATGATTGTGTGAGTGTGGAAAAATGTGTGATTGCGTGATTGTACAAAAATGATTGTGTTTTGATTCTGTGCCTGGATCTCATGAGGAAGATTAAACATACGAACAATAATGAAGTAGTGAAAAAATCAGTTCTGAAACAACACGAATGTTTGTGATCAGTCATTTTCTGGCACATGGCCGGAAAACGACTTCGCTTTATTTCTGAATTGTGTGCCTGGTCATGTCGACGAAACTTGGACGATCCAATGAATGAATGATAAAGCAGTGCTGTTTGTGAAGTATTATGCCTCAAACGTGTGGTGAACTGCGTGTGTTTGCATGTTGTGTCCCATGATAATGAAAGTAAGAAGATTCAGCGTGTCAATGTTGGAATGTTATTACAACGTTGCAAGGGTAAAAATAATAAGCCGCTAATGCGTTCCGAATGAAATACTTGTGAGAATTTTTGGAATACAATGGGGGAGCATTAAATCTGATTTCGAGTTGAGAGTGTTAGGCTTCAGATCTTGATGAAACTTAGAAGATTGAACGAATGCATAAGTCTCATTTTGTACGAGGGTGTAAGTACATATTTACATATATATGTATATTTATAGGTGTGAGGGTCAAAATAAGCTATTCCGATTCAGACGTAGACTGTCTTGCGGATTCCGTCCATTATGAATAATTTCTTATAAATAGCTGAAATTTACTCTTATTTTCTTTAAGCAAAAAATCAAATAAGCTGATAATGAAACCTTGCGATCTTGATGTAATGTTGCCTAGTGGAGACGTAGGAGTGGCCAAACTCTTTCCGTTTGTTACCGCGTCCTAATACTACTAATTACATAACATCCTATTTAGCTAGATACCTAATTACCTAGTTACCTAGTTATTGATATGCTTAACTATTAAGTTACACAGAAGCCTATTTATCCAGTTACCTGCCTATTTAGTTATTAATTACTTAGTTGCGTGGCTGCCCAGTAACTCAATCACCAAGTGACGTAGTCACCCAGTTACTTAGTTACCTAGTTGCCCAGTTACTTAGTTATCTAGTTACCTGAGCAGCTAATTGCTCCGTTACATAGTTACCTAATTACCCAGTTACCTAGTTTCCGGTTAACCAGTAACCCAATCATTCATTTACCTAGTCACCTATTCACCTGGATACATAATGACATCGTTACCTATACAATTAGTTACCCAATTGCCTGCATGGTTACCTAGACTCCTAATCGCCCAATCACCCAGTCACCCAGTCCCACAGCATCCTAGTCCCCCAGCCACCCAGTCCCCCAGACGCTCAGATGCATAGTCGCCCAGTCTCCCAGTCCCTCAGTCACCCAGTCTCTCAGACGCCCAGCCACCCAGTCCCCCAGCCCCCTAGCGGCACCCACCGCAGCTGAGCTTGCCGAGGGCGTCAGGCAGGTCGCTGGGCAGGTCACTGGGGACGACCTGGCGGCCCTCCCTGATGTCGGGCACGGCGTTCCGACGACCTGTCCGACCTGACGCGATGAACTCGCTCACTTCGTCAGCAGGTGCCGCACCTGCCATGACGGTGCATCACCTGCGGCAGGTGAGGGCAGGTCAGTGCAAGTTACTGATGGTCAGAGAAGCTTGGTGTAGGTCAGGGAAGGTCGGTGTAAGTCAATGCGGATTAGCGCAGGTCAGTCAAGGTCAGCGCAGGTTGGTAAAGGTTAGTGTAGGTTACTGCAGGTTAGTGCAGATCGGTGTAGGATAGTACAGGCTTGGCTAGTGTAAGGCAGTGTGGGCTAGTGTAGTTTGGTGTAGGTTATTACAATTTAGTGCATTTTTCTGCAGGCTATCTGAGTTAGTACAGGTTAGTGCCGTCAGTGCAGTTAGTGCTGGTTAATGCAAGTTAATGAAGATCAGTGCGAATAAATGCACTGCCGGAGAAGGTTAGTGCAGGTCAGAGCAGGTTAGAGCAGGTCAGTGCTGATTGGGGCAAGTTAGTGTAGGTTCTCACCGCCAGCACCAGATCAGGTAATGTTTGCACCTGATAGAACAGGTTAGTTAAAGTTAAATGAAACTACATTTATTTCTCCCGGGCGAGACCAGTCGTCGCAGAAAATGCCGTATTGGCCCTACAGTACAAAGATGAAATGTATACAATAGAGAAAATACGTGTGCAATACAATAATGATAATAAATTCCACGATGAAAATATGCACTGTAACACGAATTTATGCATTAGTGTAAACATGGACCGCAGTAATGAAAATGTGAACAATGAGGAAAGTGAACACCACGCTAAAATATATCATACCATATAGATCTAAAAATGGAAGGCTAAGTACACATCTCTTAATAAATTTTAAAATAAATCTTGCTCCAAAAATTGCAAGGATTCATCACCACTGAAAAAAAAGGAGGGCGCCCTCCTGCGTAGCAGGTGGTGCAGGGCTGCAGCCGTCCCAACCGCAGATCCTTTGGCAGTATCGAAATCCGATAACGAGCCTGGAAACTGGGGAGCAAACTCCCTAGACTGAGGGGAAGCTTCGACTTCTCCGTTGCTTGGAAAGAGTGTGAAGTACGCGGAGGAACTTTTATTCATTCCAACACGTTATACCGTTGGGTTTGCAATGCTTTACGACTACTGGCGTGGTGAGGGATGTGAGGAATGTGTGGTTTAAACTTCCTTTTCCAAGGGAAGTACTCCCTGGTAACATGAAAATGCCTTCCTGAGCCGAGGTTCGAACCAGGGTCCTCTCGGTTACGAGGCCATCACGCTACCACTAGCTCATGGAGCCCTAATATGCTGGAGCCCTTGGGGGAATATGCTTTTACTGGCCCAAAGTATTTGCAGGTGGACAAACATTCAGCTTTGTACAACAATAATACACGGATTGTAGGTTGCTTGTATTGGTTCATATCTCCGACCCCCTCATCAGTATTTCATTCCGTCTCTCTGTCACGCTCCTAAGAATTTATACAGAAGAAAATTCCCAGGCTTATATTCCTAAACTGAAAGCTAGACTGCCAGAGAAGGCAGTGGTGGTATCAGTGATACTGAAAATAACATTATTTCATTTCAGAGTTGCCGTATATAAGAGGACATCTTAAGAAATTAACATTATTTGTCCCGCCATTTTTGACTGGGTGCGTCCCCTAGCAAGAGAATACTACTGTAAGCTGCGCTGGCATGCGGCAGTGTCGTAGGTAAGACACTAAATATCGTATCCTAAATGGATGTTAAATAAAGGACACTATGTGGCAGTGTTTTGGAGAATTTCGACCCGGGAATTTCTAAGCGTTTAATTCATCCAGAGTATGAATTCACACTTGCAAAAAAATGTTCCTATGAGCTTACATCCGTAAGCCGGCTTAACATCCGTAGCATCGATTTGATATGCAGTTTACAAGGAAAAATAAGGTGTACTTTGCCTAGGGGGTCGCTACACAGGGAGGGGGTGACCGCACTTTCTTTCTTTTGAGAAATTATTCTCTGTCTCGACAAGCCTTCGCATTCTTGTGGATCTTTCTCGCTAAATGGGCGCCATTTCAGCTCCGGTAGTCTCGAGCTCTGCAAAATATTCGAGTTCTATGTACATTGTACAAAAACAAAAACAAAAACGATTCTTCACCATTTCATTTTGAAACGCGTAGCTGTAAACGTGTGTGAGGATATTCGTAATCAGGTGCCGATGCATTATTCAGTCCTGAAAAGTATTATGCAATCGTTCGTCGTTTAACTCCTTCTGATGATAAAATCATCAGTTCAAAACCTGCAAGTATCAACATCTACTCAACACGTGAAGACAATAACATCTGTTCAACACATTCAGAGAGTAACATCGGAGTAACATGCTGTAGACCCCAACATCATGCAAAGTTCTCATTAAATGAATAGTTTCCCGAACTAGAAGGCAGCAAAAACATTCAAATTTGCCACAGTGGAATCGGCTGCAGCCATGTTGAAGTGGCTATAAAAAAACACAAGAAGCACCGGAGAGCGAAGCCGTGGATGAGAGCGCAGTAGAGCAGGAGATGCGGACTCGACGTGTGCGGACCGACACGCAGGAGGAATGGTGGAGAGAACGACATGACATGAGAGAGGGAATGTTTTCGTGGAACAAATAGCCAGAGAGACAGGAAAAAAAACTACTTGGTTGAATAAGAAAGAAACGTAGTTCTTGGGAATGCGAGAAGTCGAGATGGGGAGGCGAAACGAGTCTCCGTGGATGAGGAGGAACAAAAGATCTCTCTCGCAAGGGTTGGGAAGCCAGAGTTGCTAAAAATCTATCTAGAAACGGCATCCCGTTCAACATTAGCGACGCTTCTTCTTCTTGGATGAAAGCTTTTTCGGGAATTCAAATCTAAACCTATAATTCAAACCTAAACATTTAAAACTCTAATCGAAGCTTTTAAATCGAATTTTTCAAATCAAATTTAAACTTGGAATTCGAATCCAAACCTATAATTCCAGCCTAAACTTATAATTCCCACCTAATCCCATACTTCCAACAGCAGCCTATCCGAGAGTCCTCGAGAGTACGAGGTGTAAGTTGACGCACTGACGTGCACCAGTTTTTGCTGCAAGATCCAGTTTGCTGA